>CAUZXS010005132.1:72500-125906 GCA_963585895.1 Sepioteuthis lessoniana | reverse complement strand
CCAACTTTACTTTTAGTGGTTAGCAGGCACACTTGAACCAGTACTGACACTGTATTTATGACTCATTTACTTTTGCCTATATATATAGCTTGTTCTATTTACAATAATGGAAGGTTGCTAAAAGCCCTGAACACCATTATCTTATGTAAGGGTTAATATTTTATTTTTGCTATATACAATGATTTCTCATTTTGCATCCCACGTGTGGGGCCTTGTACCAGATGAAGTATATAAAAGATGCTTCATTATGTAACAATGGTGAGTAAGCTTGTCTTGCAGTGCATTAATACCAAGTTGTGAGTCTGATTCTCATTGAGTAATCCATACTTGTAGCCCTGTGCCAGACTTTGTTTTGCAAATAAGTGTTTGATGAATATTGTAGGCATTAAGAATATAATATTAATTTTCTGTTGTTTTTATAATCTATACTTTGCAGCCATTATTTAAAAAAAAGAATCTGGGTTGTTTTCTTATTTGATTGGTCAGCACGGCCTGAAATTTTGTCTCGAACCTCTCTTGTCATGAAGGTGAGCAAAGTTTCAGGTGTAGCTGATCAACCCATTTTCACCTGATGTTTCTAAACCCAAAATTGAGCCAACAAATCCACACGGGACACTCAAAACTGACATTGGAAATTTATGATGATTTTTTTTTTTTTTTTCTTTTCTTTATCAATTTTAACTTGGCTTCACCAACTTGGCACCAAAAATAAGTTTCAAAACTGAGCAGGACATATTTTACGTTGTTGGGGGTTTCAAAGGTTGTCAAATGGTCCTGATGGCAGGAAACAATAAATACCTGGTGTCTTGAAGATAGACTCACTTTGCTGTTAAATTTCTATGTTTTGGTTCTAGAATGTGTTTTTTTTTTATATAACAGGTTTGTAGTGGCAAACTCCTTATTAGTCCATTCATAAATTTTTTAAAAATTTTATCTAGTTCCCAACTTCTTCCATCTTTATATATGAGCCTGTATCAACCAAAGAATTTTTTTCTGTTTCTTTCTATCATATATATATACACACACACAGATACACATATAACTTGATATCTAACTGTTTATGATAAAAAAAGCGTATTGGTGAATGTCGACTGCAAAAATAAGTTTAGACAGCCATATAAACGTCCCATGACAATAAGAATCCACAGAAAATGACAATGCTATTATTGATGGTAACATTCTAATGCTTGTAAACAACTCTGTTATTTTGATATTTTACCTGACCTCATATTGCAAATATATAGTTATATCATAATGATCCAATTTTTCTTATCTTTCTACATTACTCTATCACTGCAAAAATGGCACATGGTAGTGAGATTTTTGTTCGAGCATTTTAATGCTATTGTGATTATACTTGATTGAAAGAGAAGACTCCCATAAAAAAGATGAAATAATCAAAGAAATATCAGATTTTACTTGATTTCATAACAAAACTTGAACATGGTTCATGATACGCCAAAGGGTTACAATTTGGAGAGGTCTGTACTAGACTCTTTATGAATAAAATTCATTTTACCTTTTTGTATTAATTGTACTCGTTCCCACCAAAAAAGGAGAGGGTGGTGCCCAACAAGAATGAAATTCAGAAATTTGAAGCATTGATTTTTCACTTCACATCACAGGAAGCACTTCTTTTATTGAATAGAGCCAAAACTGGGGTTAAATAGGAGCAAATGATATTAATATTAATAATATTAGTATTAATAATTACAGGAAAACAAGCCGGTATCACTTGCCTGTGTTTATATAAGTAAATAGGTGAGAGGTTCAGTCCTTGTGACTAACTACTTGATTGAAATATTCCATTTGTGCTATTACATTCACTTTCAGACTTCCACCCTTAAGAAAGATATAAAGTCCCTTATAAAGTTGTGTGTTAAATACAGGGTGGAACAATAAAATTGTTGTCCTAAAGCAAACAACACTACAGATTTATTTTAAAACTTTTATTGAAAAAAATCAATTCAGGTAACTTGATTATGTAGTAGAGCTGACATCTATTCAATGTAGCTGCCTTCAGCCTCAATCACCGCCTCGATACGGATCCAGAACTGGGAGCATGCCTTTTCCACAAGCGCCGGCGGGAGCTTGGTGGATGGTGACTTTGGTGTTGTGAGAGGTCATGTTGGTGATGTTCTCGACGTATGACCAAATGAAGTAGTCCAGCGGGTTCAGGTCGGGGGAGGACGGGGTCCAGTGAGAGAAGGGTACAAAGTCATAGCACTCCTTCAGAAGTCAAGCCTAGGTCTCTTTGTACTTGCCCTGATGCCACACGCGGGGTCTGCCACCGGCCACCTGATTGCACCAGGGGATCACCACACTCTTCAGCACATCCAGGTACACTTTGGTGGTGACTTTCAAGCCAACTTCGAAGATGTGAGGTGGCATGATGTGGCCCTCACTTGAAACCACACCAAAGACCATAACTGTAGCCAGAAACTTTTTCATCACCCTCCCTGTTATTCGTGGCAATCCAGATTTGCATTTTGAGGGTGCTGGTAATGGTCCTGTTGTCATAACTTGGATCAGTAGAGACCATGAGTTGTACAGTGGTGCATCTCTGATCTCGCTTGTTGAACATTGTGTCACTTTCAGACATGATAGAAGGCTCCTATCACTCTTGGGATTTGTACACAACTGGCCAACTAGTAGATGGTCTGCAACAAAACAAGAAAACTGGTTTTCATTTAACAGAAATGGAATCATGTCGTCTTTTCTAGAGCGACAATTTTATCATTCCACCCTGTAGTACCCCTATGATTCTTCTACCAAGATGACTTTGATATGAAATAAATAACTCTTGAAAGTTGATATATGATTAAACAAAGAAATCAACCCAACTGGTGAATGAATCAAGCGCAGGCAAAGGAGTGTCCAGTTGCTTGGGGCAGTGAAATCCCTGCTAAAATAAAGATAGAATTTGATTACTTAGCAAGTTTGCTGTACTGTATTTCTGCAACAACAGAATCTAAGTCAGACAACTTACAATTGAGGTTAGTTAATTAATTGGAAGTCAAGAGTTATTTCCCTTCAATAAGGTACAGCATAAAGTAATTTCTGAATTGATCTGACTGGTTTGTCTATCCCATTAGACATCACGTACATCTGCTGAGGACGTGTGACTTGCTATAAAAATCAGCTGGAATTAGAAAGATGGAAGATAATACTCACCAATATTCAGCTAATGACTACACATCATACTCTGTAGTGTATTGGTTCCGTGAGTTGTTATCACTCAGGAATTTCATTCTCTGACTCGGATGAGGTCAGTGTCAGTTTGAGAATAAGACCTATTCCAAATGGTCAGATAGTGAACTATACTGATATTAATCTGTCAAAATCTGAATGCCACCCCACCCGCCGCCAAAAAAAAAAAAAAACACTTTAGTACAATTGAATTTTTTCTGGTTTTTCTTAGTTTGCTGTTGACTTGGGGAATTAGTCAGTATGACACAAGGTCAATTTTTAAGCAGAGTTTAACTGGTTTGAATTCAGTTTTCCCTTTCCTAGACTGGTTGCCTAACTAAGGCTGAAGAATCCAGTCTGCCCTACTATTTACCCACAGCTGGAGCGGGAATAACTAGATTAATACCTTTCCCAAGGGTATTAGTGCTATATGAAATGCAATCAGTCTCATCCAGAATTTGAACTTGTGTTGCTGTGTCCATTTCCTATGATGATAACCATTACACTACAAGCACCTCCTTAGCAAAGTAACCAGATTCAAAGTGGTCAGATTAATCAAGGTTTATCTGGACTATATTTCTTGTATTTTTTAAATATTGGATGTCTTAATAATCATGGGACCCATGTGACTGCTCATAACTCTACTAATAATAATTTTGTGTTGTTTTTTATTTCAGATGTGAAAATAGTATACTAAAATAACTATTAACCCTCAATCACAATGCCTTGGACAAGAGAGAAAAAATATTTTGCGTCACTACTTATTTGGAGACAAAATCATTCAAAACTGTCTCAGAATAGATGTAACCTATTAATATGATAATGATTTATTACTGAGACAAAAAACTCAAAAAAAGATTGCATGTTCTGGAAGCTGATATAATAACAATTAAAAAAAACAAACATTAATTTGATGTCTCTAGCTCAAATAATGCATTTCTTTACAGGACATGTTCCAAATGACAGCCACTGTGCTTGTCTTAGTAATAAATCATTATCATATTAATGGGTTGCATCTATTTTAAGATACCCTATATAACTTAAATTTTTGCAGTTGTTGTCTTTGAATATTCTTTGTAAAATGTGGGGATGGAGAGGGATATAAGGAAAATGTCCACTGGTGGGCATATACATATATACATGGGACCTATGTGACTGCTAATAACTACTAATAATGTTGTGTTCTTTTTATTTCAGATGTGAAAATAGTATATTATAATAACTATTAATCCTCGATCTCAATGCCTTGGACAAGAGAGGAAAAAATATTTTGCATCACATCTTATTTGAAGACAGTCATTTAAAACTATCTCAAAATAGATGTAACCTATTAATATGATAATGAGTTATTACTGAGACAAAAAAACTCAAAAAAAAGATTGCATGTCCTTGAAGCTGATATAACAATTTAAAAAAAAACATTGATTTGATGTTTCTAGCTCAAAGAATGCATTCTTTACAGGACGTGTTCCAAATGACCCGCATTGCACTTGTCTCAGTAATAAATCTTTACCATATTAATGGGCTGCATCTATTTTGCGACACTTTGTGGTTCACGAGAGATGAATTTAGAAAAAACGATTCTGTTCAATGGTATTTTTGCTTTTTTGGTGTTTTCTACATTCATATTTTCCTAGCAACTTGACTTTTGATGTGTGTCTCATAGTTTAGGTAAAATATAATTGTACTGTCCTAGGCATTCATGCCTTTATAAAGCTTGGTTGTATCATCCCGCTTCTTGTGATAGCAGTGGTTTGATACAGTATAGTGCTACTGAAGAAAGAGATAATGGATGTGAGTGCATATATCACAAGTAGAAGGCTGGAGAATGTAGCAGTTGAAACCTCAGATGAGCATCAAAAGCATGGAGTTTGTCTTAATAATAATTTTTTGATTTCTCTATCATATTTGCTGATAGAACTTTGTTATCGGTTCTTATTCAAAATAATTTTTTTGCTGAGATTTTGTCAAATTAATTGTATATCATCATTCTTATTGTTTATGTAGTGACCATCGTCCTGAAAAATCAAGCAAGTACATTTATTCAGAAAAGTTTGACCCAAAGCAGAATGAAGTGAAAATATTTTTACCATCTGGAGAACTCAAAAGTAAGTTTCTCAATCTCCTTAAACATCCCATGTCTACTGATTTATAAAAAGGTGATGGTGGGAAGTCAGCCATTATTAATTTTTGATTTTCATTATTTTTTATCTTAATTTTCATTACTTTTCATCACAACCACTCAGACTGTCAGACACAGACTACCAATAAACAAGTTGTAATATAATTATTATCTGGAATTTTCATTAGATTAAGCATTGTCATTTTTTACTAGGATTTTTTTCATCTTAATTTCAATTGTTTTATTTCCACTAGTTGTAATATTATCTGGAATTTCCATTAGATCAAGCATTGTCAACCATTATTTATTTTTCACTAATATTTCTTTTTTTTAAGTTTGTGTTTCATTGATCTGATTTTTAGTCTACAACCATTATCAACCATATCAATTGGAAATAGTATTTTTCCTAGGTTAGTAGCCTGAGTATTAGCAATAGAATGCAACTAAAATTAAAACATTATACCATGAAAATTCCTCATCCATATTTAAGTTATAACAGCATGTCATGTCCTGGATGAATGGATGTGAACTTATATATAATTCTTTTAAAAGAAGCAATTTTTTGTAATTTTCTGCTTAAAAAAAAACACTTTACCAGTAGAGTGCTGGGTTGACTGGGGCTGTAGAATACACTTATTGGATTTCTGCAGAGGGGTAAGACCTCCTCTCCCCAGCAAGTGTCCTAGATATGGCACTAAACAATTTGATGGTGAGACTCCAGTAACACTGGAGCTTTGGGGGAATGTGCAGTACCCCATCATTGCCATTGCTCCCTGTTTCACTCTGTCCCGGAGTCATAGCATCTGATAGTGTTCTATCTATGGGTCTAATAGAACAGTTTGACTTTTAGACTGTATGCAAATAAATGACTTATGCTGAATTGAATTGTTTGCAATAGAACTGTTTGACCATTTAACTATGTAAAAATGACTGATGTCTAATTGAATTATTATGGATACATAGCAGTACTTGAAACTATTTAACTGTGTGCAAAAAAAAAACAATCTCTGGCTGGTTTAAAAATGTTATCAACAAAATAAGTTTAGAAATCCTATATTCAATATATGTATAAAGAGAATTTGGCTTTGAATAACCTACAAGGGTTGAATGCCATAAAATCAAACCAAACCACACCACTTTAGAGTTTAATTTTTGATTTTATGTTCCAAAGACGGTTTAATACTATTTGCAGCTGAGAATATCAAAATTAATAAGATTGGTTATTTCTGCTATTTTCCTTGTCAGCAAATATCCTGGCTGGCTAATAGTTATATATATATATATATGTGTGTGTGTGTGTGTGTAAAAATGTACAAATATGAAAAAACACAGGGTCTTTAGACAATGCTTTTATTTATGCTTGAATTATTTACTAACATTAAGTGCTAGTTTCTTTGAGCATTAAACCTTATCTGAGCATTCATATATGTGATGTTCTGTCATCTCAATTTTATTTGATTAAGATTTTATATTTATTAAATGAAATGAAAAAAAGAAAGTTTTAAACATTTTATTTCTGTTTCTAAATTCTTTGATGCTATTAATTTTCAAAATTTATTTTACATACTTAACATATTTCCATTAAAAAAAAAAATTGGGAAAAGTACAATTCCACCTATTTTCATGAAGGGATTAACTGTTGCCTCTTGTCTAAAGAAAAGCTCTTTTAACAAATTGACCACTTCAGTAGCCATTGGCGTCAATGTAAACAAAGGAAAATTAATATGTATGTGTTAAAATTCCTTTGCTTAGGCTGTTGATGGCTGTGAGATATGTTATCAGGCTGACATAGTTAACTGGGTTTCGATCCCAGCTTGAAGCATCTCACATTTCTAGCTATGCTGATGAGTTGTGATACAATGAAACAGTCCATCCTTTTTGTTGTTTGATCTCACCAAGTAACAATTGACTGGGGAATGGGAGCTTAGAATATGCTGACTGTATCTCCTGCGGAGGGCTAAGATCCTCTCCCAAAAATGTGTGATGACTTTTACTCTAAATTCTATCTGGAGGTAAGGTTCCAGTTTTGAATATCTGGGAAGAATGGAGTACCTTTTCATTGCCATTACTCCCAGGTTCACTCTGACCCGTAGTTGAATCGTGGTATTTGTTTGGGTCCCTTCTGTGAGTCAACTAAATCTGTTTGCATATTATTTGTGTTGGACAGGAATATCTGATATCATACGACTGTTAGCAAAAAATTTAAAACACTACCTGAAGAATGTAAATATAATCATAAAATGTATGCAGTTCCTAAACCTCTGAGCATAAAATAAACCCAGACAGGTTGATGTGCCATTAAAATCACTCAACCAACCAACCAAGTAGCAAAAACCTGGTTACTTTAATTCTAATTAAATGCACACACACATACATAAATATATATATATATATATATATATATATATATATATATTTATATTTCACCTTAAATTACAAAGCTTTCCTGTTTAGAGTAGGTATCTAAGATAGCCACATGGCTTTAATGCTCCCAGGCAGGGAGAAAGACATCTTCACTGTTCCAAGAACTGAGGCAAAAAGAGGTTGAGAATGGGTTTCTGGGAAGGTCATGTGACACTATTATTATAACACTGAACTTTGTAATGGACATGCCCATTTTCAAAGGGAGATAATTATTAATTGTATCCTTACTTCTTATCTGATTCTTGCAAGATTGATGCTAATATTTGAACTTTGTTTTTTATCATAGATGGTACCTACTATCTGAGCATTGTAGATGCCACGTATAATGAGGGTCGCCCTAGACCAGGAGTGGTCACCCACAGAAACTACACCCTCAGACTCTGGTGGGGTCAGTGCCTCTTCTGGAATAAGACTGATTCCAAATGGTCGGACAGTGGCTGTACTGACACTAGTGAGTCAACACCCGAATGGACACAATGCAAGTGAGTAAAATCTTACATAAAGTGCATTCAATTATAGTTTGTTTGTTTTTTCTCTTAAACTGGTTGCCAACCTCGGCAAGAGAGCACTGTCATTACTGCTAATAGCCTCGGGAAAGGAATGCATCCAACTATTCTTCCTTCAGCTGTGGGTAAATAGTAGAGCAGACTGGGCTTTTTAACCTTGGTATGACAACCAGTCTAGGAGAAGGAAAACTCTGAATTCGACCTGTTAAACGCTGCTTAAAAAATGACTCTGTGTCAAATCCTGTTCATAATGGAGGGGTTGAGTAAATACATTGTGGTTTATTTATTTGTTTTCTTTCCTTTGTTTCTTTTTTTTTTGTCTTCTTTTCTCAAAAATTTTGACAATTTTTGCTTTTATCATCCTTTAATCTGTTGTATCTCCTAAAAATTCAACCCATTTTAAATATTATTAGCTGTGCCAATCAAGTGATAGTTTTTTGAAAAAGAATACTGTTTGAACAGTTATATCTTTCTTTGTATATATATTTTCTCCTATTATTTTAATAAAATATTCATCGCTGTTCAGCAACTTTTTTTTTTCACCACCATAAAATCCTGATGAATGTTAATTAAAACCGAAATGTTTCAATGTTGATTTTCCATTATAATAAATTCATCACTTTTGGATTATTTTGTCTTTCTATTTTCTTCATATTTGGGGAACTATTGATAAAGCAGATATTTATTTGTGAATTGATTGCCAGGAATCTTAACCGTATAATGATTTTAGGAAATGGTCATCTTGTGACTAAAACAGGAATACTTCTAATTCCATTCTCTTGTCTTGCTTTTTCTAGGTGTAACCATCTCACCTGTTTTAGGGGCCATTTTAAACCAATCATTAATGAGCTGAGCACAATTGATGTGGAATATTTCATTGAGTAAGTTTGTTTTTGTTTGCTTTTTAATTCAAAATGATACTTGATTTCATTCGTCCCTTTGATTATTTTTGTGTCATGTCAAGTAATGTAGATTGTTGCACCTTTTAATATAAATTTGTCAGTATAAGTCAGAAGTTGTTCTGATAATCTTAATATTTTAAAACTGTTGTTATATACTGTCTGTGGGTGCTAATATTGACCTGGGTGGAATATTTGTATGGGGTTTCTGTACTGTTTTCATCCTCTCTAGTTTTAATCTTGACTAAATTGAGGCACATATTCAGGCTGTTACAACTTTATTTTCCATCTGTGTATATATATGTGTGTGTGTGTGTGTGTGTATATATATATATATATATATATATATATATATATATATAAGTATATCTGTAGTGTGTGTGTGTGTGTGTGTGTGTATATATCTTTAGTGTGAGTCTGTGTGTGTATATATATATGTGTGTGTGTGTGTGTGTATATATATATATATATAATGTAACTTTAATTTGTTGTACTACCCTAGTATCCATAAAAAAATGTAATCATTTGAATACAGATCATTATTCCTGCCAAGGATTGGAGTGTTACTTCATTGCTCTCTGCTTAAGATCTGTGAAGGATCTGTGTATTTGTGCTTTAGATCCAACTGAAGTGTGTGAGTGGTAAGTAATAAAACTAATATACTTACACTATATTTCTGACGTTCTTTTTCCTTTTCCATCATAGGTTGCCTGTAAATCCAGTTCCAGCTCTGGTCTGTATCTTCCTCATGCTGTTGTATGGCATTCTCTTGTATTGTTGCAAGAAAGGAGACCTGCACGACGCCAAAAAATGTGGTATTATCTACTTGCAAGATAACTTGGCAACAGATCGACAGAAATATGAGATTGTAGTCGAAACTGGATTCCGTAAGGGAGCAGGTACAACAGCAAAAGTAAGTATGTCCTTTGTGCAAAGATTTTTTTTTGTGTGTGTGTGTGAACTAAGAATCGTTTTTTTTTTGTTTTTTTTTTTGGTGGGGGGTCTCAAATTATAGACTAAAGCATTGATTTTTATGAACAGAAAGTTATTTACTGAGCTTTGCTTAGTCTGGTTCCTAGGCTGTTATATAATGTGTGCATTGAAGAAGATACTTAGTCTAGAACCTTGTACCAAACTTGGATCAGAGCGCTGACCCTGAGCATGGATAAAGTGAGGTCACTAACTTGCAGATTAGAAATATATAGACAGGAACTCAAAGCATTCAAGTTGAGAATGATTGTGCACAGTAACGCGTATAATTGTGGCCCACTAGGTGACCTCTCAATGTCTGGGGTTCAATCCCAGGTCGAGTCATACCAAAGACTCAAAAAATGGTACTTGATGTTCCCTTGCTTAACACTTACCATTATAAGGTATGGGTCAAGGGTAAAGTGGAGCAGTCAAGGGAAAGACGTAACACCCTCCCCTACACCTTGGTGTAGTAGCTAATGAAAAAGGAGCCTTTGGATCACCTTCAACTACGTACACCAACTTTATATATATATATATATATATATATATATATATATATATATATATATAAAAAAGAGGTTTATGGTTCTTACTAGCTCATTTGGTGAGTTAATAGAGGACCAAATATATATATGTATGCACAAGCAATAGCACATTCACCATCATACTAACATTCAATAACGCACAAACTTAGGCACACATATACACAAATAACCCCCATGTTTCGAACAAAAAAATTAACCATATTAATCTTTCTTTTTTTAAATCTTCACTCTGACCAATGATTGTAAAATGCATGAAACTCAGGGTCACAGACACTACCATGTTATATATATATATATATATATATATATATATATATAATGAAGATTAAATCGCACTTGATTCACCACAAACCCACAAAGTGAATTAGTGACAACCAACACTGTTACAATGAATATATATATATATATATTCTTTAAGAAAAACGACCGGTTTTGTTGTTTTTCTTAAAGAATTTATTGCTCTGTATTATTGTTACATTGAGCTCTTTACCAGGAAAATTTAAATATTCACTCATGAATAATTTATTGTCCTGATGGAATTACTCCCAACTCCAGTTTAACTGGACCAAAGAATACACACACACACACACATATATATATATATATATATATGCTAACCTCTCCATATAAGCAGAATTTGACACAAGGTCTATTTTTTAAGCAGAGTTTAACAGGTGTGAATTCAGAGTTTTCCTTCTCCTAGACTGTCCTACTATTTATTCCTAGCTAGAGGGAGAATAGTTTGATTGATATCTTTCTCATGAGTGTTATTGCTATATGAAATGTAAACAGCCTCATCCAGGATTTGAACTCGTGTTGCTGTGTCCATTTCCTATGACAGTTACTATTACACCATGGATGCCTTCATTATGGCATGTATATAGATGAAGGAAAAAGATTCACACTCTCTCTCTCTCTCGCTGGTGAAGAATAGATGCATTTCTTCTGTCTCCAGGTTTTCACACAAAGTTTTTAATCCAAAGATAAGTAAGTAAGCTAACCGTACTTGAAGGTGACCTGAAAGCTCCCTTTTCAATAACTACTACACCTAGGTGTTGAGGAGAGCACTGCTATTTTTCCTGGATTGCTCTACTTACTCTTGGTCTGTACCTTATAATGCTGGTATATAATGAGGCATCAATTCTTTTTTTTAGTCTTTGGTATGACTCAACCTGAGATTGAACCTCAGTCTCCAGAACCATTGGCAAACACTCTAATCATTAATCTGCATAAAATAAAAAGTAAAGATTATTTTCCTAATATGTGCATTGAGTTTTCTTCTCTAAACAAACCGAGACAAATCACTAACCAACAAGCATACAGCACGTGCCATAGTTGCTGAATATAAGACAGGTTAATCACTGCTTATTTTTTGTGAGAACCTGTGATTTAACCAAGACTTGACTGTAGGTCACATCTTTGGGAGAATGTTATACAGTGGTTTCCAAACTTATTTTATATTCTGGTTTAGTTTGGTTTGGTTTCTTTGTTTAATGGCATATCAACCTTTATAGGTTATTTAATGCCAAAGCAATTGTCCTAGAAGAACAGTAGCGGTACTATTTAACCCATAGCTGGGAGGATAAGGGGGTTCATACCTTTCCCAAGGGTATTTGCCCAAAAGTGAACATAATAACGCGACTGGAGTATGAACTCGCATACTACAATTCCACAGTTCATCGCTTTAACCATTACACCACGAGGACACCCCTATTTATATTCTGGTTTTGACACTAAACTGTATTGAGTTTTGGAGCTTCAATGAGTATGAAGTCATCCTTCATTTTGATTTCATCCTGGTGGTATTTGTTCATCTCCCTGTCAAGAAGGAAGTATGACACAAGACCTTTTTTTAAAGTGGGAGTAAGACGTTCCAAAGTTCTCAGGTGGCAGAAATTCCTACCCCTTTATTTTCAGTCATCTTCTGTTTGACTACTGAGTAATAGCAGTCATAAAGTCATGACAATTTTTATCTTTATTTTATATTTTCTTTATTTTTGTTTCTTCTTGTTAGATCAGTATCATCCTTCATGGAGAGTATGGCATCTCGGAGACAAGGGAACTCATCTCTGATGAAGAGAAGCCATTATTTGAGAGAAATTCACGGGATAGATTTGTTCTCACGTAAGTTTTCCATTTTTGTAAAAAAAAAAAAAGATCAAGACAAAAGTCCACCATAAATAAAAATGAATTCTCTGATTAAGAAGCCTCATCTCAAAATAATTCCAATTAAAGACAATTATTGATCTTATATTCTTTTGGCTCTGAAGACATGCAACCTATGGTACTTTTAGAATGACCTGCCTAAGACCTGATTTTTTTTTTTTTTTCTTTTTCCTGAATAGAATAATAAAAAAATCAACTTTTTTTCTGCTTAGAAGATAGATGCTTATTCATATGATCGTCTCTTGTGAAAATGGTTGTGGTACTTTCAATGAAAACTTTATTTTATTTATTTATTTATTTTTTTTTTGATGAACTTTGTCTTGTCTCATGTGATCAGCTTTTTAAAAATGTTATCCATGCCTCAAAAAAAATATTTCCCTTGCCTTTTTTTTTTTTTTTTTTTTTTTGTGTGTGTTGTATTGTGGTAAGGAAGAGATACACAGTGAAATAAAGAGTTAATTATTTATTAACTAAAGTAGTACAGTCCAATAGATGTTATAAGTCTCATGCTGTTGGTGTTACGTCCAAAGTGGGTCTTACTACTGACCGAGATCTTAGAGAATTTTGACATGCTTAAGAAACTACGAGCCACTATACAACATACTCTATAACTCCAAATTTTCTTAAGTTTTCAAGTTTTTATTCTTTTATTTATTTATTTTTTTCTCCAGTTTACCTGACAGTATTGGTAAATTACTTAAACTTCAGCTCTGGCATAACAATTCTGGACCGTCACCTTGCTGGTACCTGAGTCGAGTAATTGTCACCGATGTTAATTTGGGTAAGTTTCTTCTTGATCTTTTTTGCCTGCAATTATATCCTTGGTTCACTTTGGCAGGCATTAACTCATTTTCTCAAAGAAATAGAATTTGTCAATCATTACTAATATTATTATTATGGCGTAGTGGTTTAGTGTGTTTGCCAGTGGTCTGGAAGATCGGGGTTCAATCCCAGGTCGAGTCATACTAATGAATCAAAAGATGGTACTTGATGCCTCCTTTTTTAACACTCAGCATTATAAGGTATGGATCAAGCGTAAGTAGAGCAATCCAAGAAAAGGAGTTGTGTAGTAGCTATTGAAAATGGAGCCTTCAGGCTGCCTTTAACTATAATTAGCCAGCTACTTACTATCATTAATAATAATGACTGATATTTTCTTTCATTTAACTGAAATTCAAACAATGAAAGAAAATACTTGCTAAAATTTGTAATTATTTTTTGTTTTTCACTTGAATGGCTTCCAAAGATCCTTGGCCCAGTTGGCTTGGACTATAGAATATACCTACTGCATCTCTGCAGAGTGGTTAGCTCCCCCAACGAGTGTCCTGGATATGACACTAAACAATCTTATGGTGAGGCTCCAGTAATACTGGAGCTTTGGGGAATGCAGTATACCTCTTTATTGCCATTGCACCCAAGCCCATTCTGGCCCGGAGTGGTAGCACTTGATTGGGCCCTCAGTGACCCACGGTTGAGCAGCCCAGCCAGAATGCGAAAGAAGTGCTGCTATTGTCAGAAGAACTTTGGGTCAATATGTAGCAGTCTGTCCCTGTCTCCAACTCACCTCTCACACACAACCAACATCAACCCTTTCGAGAATAAAGTGTGAGAGATATATTTTTATAAAGAAGTGTGTTCGTTCCTTCATTGAAGTTGTTATTGTGTTTGATTATGTTCTGCATGTATTATGTATATGTATACTCATAGTATACAGCACACATATCTTCTGGACTATTGAGGAACATGCTACTCATTTGGCCAAAACTGTGTGGAAATTATTTATATTAGAAATACTTGAAAACCTATAACAGTGCCAATTATGAGTATTAGATAGGAGTACTTAAAACATCTAAAATATGTTAAAACAAAAATATATTTTTTAAAAATGTGTTTAAAAAAAATACTTATTTAAAAAAAAAAAAAAAAAAAAAAAACTTCCACAAAAGAAAATATGTCAAAAAAACAAAAATCTAAAAAAAATTTATTTAAATCAAATACCATCACCAATTCATTTCAAAAACTTAGTCCGCATTAAATGACCTTTGAGGTTGATATGCTGTAAAACAAACATTTAACTAATAGATGATTATTATTAAATAAAAGGATTACTTTAAACCTTTTAAGTAATTAAAGTTGGCGAGGGTGACCAGAAGGCTCCCTTTTCAATAGCTACTACACCGAGGTGTAGGGGAGGGCACTACTCCATTCCCTGGATTGCTCCACTTTACCCTTGATCCATACCTTATAATGCTGAGTGTTAATCAAGGAGGTATCAAGTACCATTTTTAAAGTCTTTGGTATGACGTGACCTGGGATTGAACCCAGGTCTCCCGGACCATTGGCGAACACTCTACCCACTAGGTCACTGAGCCAGTTTTAAACCTTATAATCATGTATAAATTATTAGTATTTGATTGGAATACTTGAAACCAAACAATTATATGCAAACAAAAGATTATCATCATTAAATAGGGATTGAGTATAAATTATTGGTGTTAAGAATTATTGAAACTAAAATTCTTGAAAAATAATTATTTGTAGTAGGTGATTAAAACTTTATAATTGTTTAGGAATAATTGAAACCATATAACTGTGTGCCAACAAATGATTATTATTATTATTAATAAACAGGAATATTTTTAATCTTATAATTTGAGTATAAATTATTGTTATTAGATAATACATGTGTAGGTGCCCGTGGTGTAATGGTTATCGTCATAGGAAATGGACATGGCAACACGAGTTCAAATCCTGGATGAGGCTGATTGCATTTCACATAACACTAATACCCTTGGGAAAGGTATGAATCCAACTATTCTCCCTCCAGCTATGGGTAAATAGTAAGGCAGACTGGATTCTTCAGCCTTGGTGAAGCAACTAGTCTAGAAGAAGAAAAACTCTGAATTTAAACCTATTAAACTCTGCTTAAAAATTGACCTTGTGTCATATCCTGCCCGAGTGGAGGGGTTGGTAAATATGGGTATTATATAAGAATACATGAAACCATATAACTGTTTGCCAACAAATGATTATAGATAAATAAAAGTGAAATTTTAAAAAATAATTCAATGGAAGATATAGTCTTGTTTACAACTTAACATTTATAAATGAATTAAATTTCAGCATTAAATAATCCATAAGGAGTTTATGTGCCTTTTAAATAAACTAAATAAGAAAGGACATATCTCTTTCAATGCTTCTTAGAAGGGTTAATTCTGTTGTAGTGGTGAGGGAGTTGGTGACTGTCTGTTTTCTTTTGATTGGATCCTTTTTGTTGTGTTGCGAGTGGTGAATGTCAACTCACATGTAAGATAAGAGATATTTGTTTAAGTAGAGAAATACAGACATACTGACGTCTACAGTGTACTCCACTCTAATATAGTCCTCAGACCAGTCCATCCTGTGGTGGGTTCCAGTCACTCCACAACACTTTATTATTTTTTTGTTTTGTTTTTTTCTAGGTCAAACTTATTATTTCATCAGTGAGAAATGGTTCTCTGTGAGAGAAGATGATGGACGAGTTGAGAGAGAACTTTGGGCAGCGGACGATAAGATTGGATTTGAGAGGGTGAGTACCCAAGAAGGGGTCTACTGTTTTGAGACCATTGGTCTAGGTTACATCTTGGAGTTAGACAATAATTTCGTCACATTCAGTCAGAAATTCTTCTAGGTGCCTGATATCTGGCAATTTGTCTACTTATTTTGTTTGTTTGTTTTTTGTTATGAAGCGATGTATAAATGCAAATGTGTAAATTTTACCCCCTCTGTAAACCCTCTATGCTTTGGTTAGATAATTATCTTCTACCCCCCACCCCAATGGCTGATAATTGTCTGAACCTCCCACACTGTGTTTAATGATGATTATCCAACTCCTTTCTTTCTCTGAGGTTGGCATGCTGTTTCATCATGCTGAGTAACTATCTCTTAGTGGAAAGAATTAATAACCTGCTGCTTTTTTGTGTACACTTATTTTTATTTATTTTGCCTAGATTACTGACCGAGTCAGAAGCAGCAGACCACTGATGGAAAACTGTCTTATCCCTTTGACTGGTCTCCACTAACTGTTCAAACTATCTTCCTAGTGTTGTCTGATCACATAATTCTTAATTATGTGTTGTCTGATCACATAATTCTTAATTTAATCATAGCCATGAATTCAAATGATCCCTGGGGTCACCATACATCACTCAGACTAGTGACATTCTCATGGTATTTTTCCAACTGCTTAATTATCATAACTTGATTCCAATACTACACTTCCTGTCAATAATAGATTTCACCAATCTATTATGTAAAACATAAAGTAAAGTTGGCAACTGTAGTCGAGGGTGACTCGAAGGCTCCCTTTTCAATAGCTACCACTCCGAGGTGTAGGGTAGGGCGCTACTCCTTTCCCTGGATTGCTCCACTGTACCCTTTACCTTATTATGCTGAGTGTTAGGCAAGGAGGTATCAAGTACCATTTTTTAAAAGTCTTTGGTATGACTTGACCTGGGATTGAACCCCGGTCTCCCAGACCATTGGCGAACACTCTACCCACTAGGTCTTTTAGGAGCTCTGGTTTAGGCATTGTATTTTTATTGTAAATAGGTTCCCTTTCTAAAATCCTAGAAAATCATTATTTTTGAAATCTGCTTAATTTCATGAGTAGATGAAGATGCTAAGCAACAGAAATTGTCACAAAAAAACTGATCCTGTTTAAAAAGAAAGAAACAACATTCTGGTAGGTACCAAAAAATGGTCAGTTTAGAAACCATTGGTCTAGGTTATGTCTTTGGGTCAGACAGTGATGTCATTGCTTTCAATCAGGCATTCTGTTTAGTGTACAATATCTGGTGACTAGTCTATGTGATCCAGTGATTTTTGATCTTCTGTTTATAAAGTGATTTATAAATGAATACAATTAAATTCCCCACCGTGTAGACCCCTATGCTTTTATTCTTCCCTTTGGGGTCGATATGAACCTCTTTGACACACCTGTATACTTCTGCTGAATGAATTGAAATTAACAGTTTTTGTATGCTAAACTGAATTCTTTTGAATAGAACTATTTTTAATATTGAATCTTTGTACTTCTGCTAAACTGAATTGTTTGAAATAGAACTGTTTTGAAATTAGCTATATGTAAATAAAGAAACTATACTTAAACTGAATTGTTTAAAACTTTTATCAAAATGACCTAATTTGGCATTGAATGACCTAAAAAAGGTTGATATGCTGTAGAATAAAACGACCAACCAACGTATCTAAAGAAACAACTGGTCCATCTTATAATTTGCATAAGGTAACACCAACTGATATTTGAGATGGTGCCTTGTCGGTGAGACAATGTTACACTCCAAAAAATCTTTGTTCCCAAATTGAAGATCTAAGGTTTTTTGTTTTATAATGGCTTAAAAAAAATCTGAAACTTTTTTTTTCATGAATAAGAACTTAAGGTCTTACTTTTGTTTAAGATATATAATAGTTTAATATGAATTTATTTTAGATTCTCTGGGCTAAAGGTGCTCAATATATTGCTGATTATCATCTTTGGTCATCTGTATTTACCAAACCACCCCACAGTCGATTCACCCGTGTCCAGAGACTGACTGTCTGTTTGACTTTACTCTTTACCTACATTTGTCTCAATGCCACTTGGTATCACTTGGCTACAAAAGAGGTAAGTTTTTATTCGTAATGACTTTTCATTTTTTATTTAATGACACTTGCATTATTTTCTGTTGATGACTTTTTTCTTCAAAAGTTTCAAAGCATTTCTATAATAATATCCTATGCACTATGTTTCTATAATAAAATCCCTTTCAGTGCATTTCTGTAAAATCCTATTCAGTAAATTTCTGTGATAAAATCCTATTCCGTGAATTTCTGTAATAAAATCCCATTCAGTGATTTTCTATAAAAAATTGTGAGATCATTTATAATTTAATTATTTTTTTCTTCTCTTGAATTTATTATAAGTTTTTTGTTGTTTCCCCTTCCTTTTGGCAGTACCGTGGAGAATTTGGTTTATTAGATGTTTCCTGGCAGTCTATTACAGTTGGCATTCTTTCTTGCCTCACAACAATTCCCCTCAACTGTTTCCTGGTTTTCCTCTTTAGGAGACGTTTGGTAAGTAACACAGATATCATCATGGCTTTTTGTGTGTGTATATAAATGAAGATAAACGTACAATGTAATTTCTCCTTTTATTTGATCTGGCGTGTGTGGGTGTGTGTGTGTGGGTGTGTATATATATATATATATATATATATATATATATATATATATATATATATTCTTTTAAATACCCTGTCTGGTGGCGAAAGCTGCTTGGTAGCGCTAGGAGTGGCAGTACCACCTTCAGCTACCAAAACTGTGTTATCACCCCTGGTTGGCAGCTGATGAGGACAGGGTATCTCATGTGCTTTCACACGTTGTATGATGGAAAATATATATATATATATATATATTCATGCACTCTTTCAGCTAGCCCAGTTGGCTAGAGCTGTAGAATATCCCTGACTGCATCTCAAAAGAAAGGTAAAACTCCCTCCCCAACTCAGTGTCCTGGATATGACACAAAACCATTTGATGGTGAGGCTCCAATCCTGGAGCTTGGGCGAAATTTGGAGTACCTTTTCATTGCCATTACTCCCAGGTCCACTGATCTGGATTGCTAATACCTGTTAGGTTCCCATCTATTGGTCAAATAGAACTGTTGGCTCTGGTTAAACCCATTTAACTGTGTGTAACCAAATGTTTTATATATTAAATTGAATTATTAGTATTAGATAGCATTGCTTGAAACCATTAACTGTGTGCAAATAGAACTATTTGTATTAGCAATATTTGTTTGCACACAGTTAAATGGTTTCAAGTCAGTTCTGGCTCATTTAAAAATGTTACCTATAAACTGATTTATGAAATGTAAAAAATTAAAAATATGTATGAACAGGATTTGACATTAAATAACCCTCATTATTTGATATGCCATAAAAATCAACCAAACAACCTCCTGTTGGCAGAGTTTAGAATACACTGTATTCCCTACACAGGGGTAAGAACCCTGTTCTAGGTATGACCCTAAACTGCATCTGATGGTGAGGCTCTAGTTCTGAAGATCTGGAATATACCTTTATTGCCATTATTCTCAGGTCCACTCTGAACTAAAGTCATAGTACCTGTTAGGATCTCAGTCTATGGGTCAAATCGATCTCTTTAAAAATTATTTGTATTTGATGGAAATACTTGATGCCATATAACTGTACATTGTATTAAAAATAATTACTTGAAGCTATAATTGTTTACTAAGGATTATTAGTTACTTAAAACCATATAACTGAGTACCATCAAATAATGAATTGAAACCATATAATTATTCATATTTGATAGGAATACTTGAAACCATGCAACTGCACATAAATTATTGTAATTATGTAATTAGAATACTTGTTATTATAAGTGTGTGCAAAAACAACTGTACAGTGAATACAGTTCTCAGAACTCTAGACATGAAAATAACCCTAAAATCAGTCAGTCTTGTTATAATATATTCCTGTTCTTACAAGAAAGCTTGTCTGCATTCCTGACTATTGACAAACTCTTTTTTTCCTGATTTTCTTTGCATTTCTATAGTAAAATTATCTTCCATTTATTTAAGTTATTTATATGATAATCCTATTGTCAGGAATGCTTGCATGAATTCTTGAGCACTTAAAATCACTTTTATCATATCCTAGGTATGCTGCTAAAGTGAATCTTGTAGTGAGGCCTTACTTTAGTCAAATTGTATTCAGTACTTTTCTATTGTAAAATTTTCTATAGTCAAATCATATTCAGTGCCTTTCTATAGTAAAATTTTTTATAGTCAAATCATATTCAGTGCCTCTCTATTGTCAAATTTTCTATAGTCAAATCATATTCAATGTCTTTCTATTGTAAAATTTTCTATTGTCAAATCATATTCAATGTCTTTCTATTGTCAAATTTTCTATAGTCAAATCATATTCAATGTCTTTCTATTGTAAAATTTTCTATAGTCAAATCATATCCTGTGCCTTTCTATTGTAAAATTTTTATAGTAAAAACATGTTCAATTCCTTTCATTTTCCAGATTCCCTATCCTGGAACTGAGGAAGATGAAAATTACGAAGATGGCAAATCTGAAGACCCAGAAATGTCTCACACAACTCATATAGAACCAGTGATGACCTATTCTCCAACGCCAACCATTTTGACTTTGCAAAGTCTGCAAGAATGGGCTAGTCGTAAATGGAAGAAACAACAACGTGAGCCATTAACCATTTCTTCAGATTCACCACTGCCGCATTCAGAAAATAGCAGCAAGCCTCCAACTCCCACATTGAGAGAACCAACCACAGAGGAAAAAAATGGTATGTTAAGCCTTTTTGATTACCAATTAAATTCCTTAAATACTGAAAAAAAATGATTAAAAATAAAGACTGAAATATTATAATAGCTAATTTTTACAGCATTTTAACTCTCTTACTAAAAATAAACTGCATCCCTGGGTTATATAAGTTTGAGCAATTTATATAATTTGCATGACTTCATTTAGATATTAAAAAACTTAAAACCTGTTTCAATACATTTTGATCACATTTCATATACACATTCTTGTTTCCTTCATATTTGTATAAGATGAACCAATATTTGTTTTTATTTGGTTTTGTTCTTTCTCCTTTTTTCAATATTTAAAATTTTTTAAATTGCTTTGTATATATTATATATATATATATATACCAGCTCCTCCGCTCGGGAAGGGGGGTACTATTTACCAACCCCTCCGCTCGGGCAGGATATGACACAAGGTCAATTTTTAAGCGGAGTTTAACAGGTTTGAATTCAGAGTTTTCCTTCTCCTAGACTAGTTGCCTTACCAAGGCTGAAGAACCTAGTCCGTCCTACTATTTATCCATAGCTGGAGGGAGAATAAGGGGGTTCATACCTTTCCCAAGGGTATTTGCCCGAAAGTGAACGTAATAGCGCGACTGGAGTACGAACACGCGTACTACAATTCCGCAGTTCATCGCTTAACCATTACACCACGAGGACACCCCCCGCTCGGGAAGGGGGGTGTCCTTGTGGTGTAATGATTAAAGCGATGGACTGTGGGGTCGTAGTAAGCAAGTTCATACTCCAGTCGCACATTTACATTCACTTTCGGGCAAATACCCTTGGGAAAGGTATGAACCCCTCTATCTTCCCAGCTATGGGTTAAATAATACCACTATTGTTCTTCTAGGAGAATAGCTTTGGCATTAAATAACCTAAAAAGGTTGATATGCCATTAAACAAAGAAACCACACCAATCTGCTCGGGAAGGATGTGACACAAGGTCAATTTTTAAGCAGAGTTTAGCAGGTTTGAATTCAGAGTTTTCCTTCTAGACTAGTTGCCTCACCAAGGCTGAAGAAACCAGTCTGTCCTACTATTTACCCATAGCTGGAGGGAGAATAATTGGATTCATACCTTTCCCAAGGGTATTAGTGCTATGTTCCACAATTTTGATCTATGAGCTTAGTAAATTTAAATATGTAAATCTACAATTAATAACAACCTTGTCATTTTACCTTTTAGAAACTGAAGAGGCAGATCAGCTATCCAGCGGATTTGAAGATTTCAACAGTCAGTACCATCGTTCACAGCTGTCATCTGATTTGCTTAACCTAAAAGACAAAATGGAAATGGTATCAAGCCAGTCAAGTGGACAGTCCAACTCAGGTGAGAAGCCAAACATTTTGTTAGTGGATGATTTGGTTTGATTTTATGACATAACAACCATTGTTGGTTATTTAATGCCAAATCCTGTTTTGACAGATATATTAAATATATGATTTGTAAACATATTTCATAGATACACAGTTAAAGTATCAAACAGTTTCATTTTTAACAATTCAGTTAGATATTAGTCCTTTGTTTACACACAGTTAAATGAACAAGAAGTTCTATTTCAAGCAATTCAATTTAGAATAAGTCATTTATTGGCACTCAGTTTAAATGTCAAATACTTCTATTTGACCCATAGATTTGATAGGATCCTTTCAGCAGGTCCTACCACTCCATATCAGAGTAAACTTGTGAGCAATGGCAATGGAGGGGTACTCTGCATTCCCTCACTATCAAATTGTTTCAGGTCACATCCAGAACGCTCGTGTTCTCACAGAGTTGCAGTCTGTGTATTCTACAGCCCTAACCAACTTGGCTAATTCAAATATGAGGATTTGCTGTATAGACTTTGTTTTCTAAAAGAATTTAACACTTTGACTGCCGTGTGTAACTATGAGTCAAATCCTTAATACTTTACCATGTGCCAATATGATTGAATTCCTAGTGCCATTCTATGTACAAATAGTTGAATTCCTAGTGCCTTTCTATGTACGAATAGTTGAGTTCCTAGTGCCATTCTATGTACAAATAGTTGAATTCCTAGGGCTGTGACAAGTACCACTATAGTTCAATTATTTGTATCATGCCATGTGCGACTATAATTAAATTCCTCGTGACATTCTCAACTCTTGTCAAATTCTTAACAGAACTTACAATATGACTATAATCGAATACCTAATACCATTCTATGTGAGGCTAAGTGTAACTGTCATTGAATTTGTTGGGACATGCTCAACTATGGTCAAATTCTTCATACTATAGCATGTGTAGGTATAGCTGAATTTCTAGTGCAGTGGCAAGTGTAATGGCCCTGTCAGTTGGGCCTGTAGAATACACTGACTGCATCTCTGCAAAGAGTTAGACTCCCCTAACAAGTGTCCTGGACATGGCACTAGACAATCTGATGGTGAGGCTACCGTAATGCTGGAGTTTTGGCGAATGCGAAGTACTCCTTAATTGCCATTGCCCCCAGGTCCTCTCTGACCCAGAGTCGTAGCATCTGAGAGAGGACCCTATCTATGGGTCTCGTAGAGCTATTTCACATTTAAACTGAGTACAAACAAATGATTTATGCTAAATTGAATTGTTAGAAACATTACTGTTTGATCATTTAACTATGTGTATCTACGAAATGTGTTTGCAAATCATATATTTAATATATCTGTAAAAACAGGATTTGGCATTAAATAAGCAACAACGGTTGATGTGCCAAAAATCCAAATCAAACCAAAGTGTGACTGTAGTTGAATTCCTTGTGACATGCTCAGCTACTGTTAAATTCTTTGTGCCATAGCATATGGCACGATCAGTAAATTCCTTATCCCATGTCTAGCAGTTCCTCTCCGACTTGGTTTAACAGTACCTATGACAAATTAATTTGAAAAGAATAGTCAATAAATTCCTACACTTTAGTAGTCATTTACTAAGCTTAGCTTAGTACAAGGTCGTATGTGTATGACACCCAGTGAGAATCAATCTCACTAATAAGGATCTGCTTTAGTAGCTCCCTAACAATTAGACCACTCAAACCAGTGTAATTCCTATGTTGCAGTTAACAAAATTTCACCATACTTGTAGTTATGGAATTGCTTGTAATCACTGTTAATTTGCAAAAGAATGGTGGTGGGGTGAAGATGATGAACCACTACCTAACACTCTTGCTCAAGGTAATATTTAAGTGGAGTACTAACTGGTTTTCTTACTCCTAGTCTGGCAGCATGACTATTTTTCCATAGCTGAGAAAAGAAAAGATGGATTCCTAGCTTTCCCAAGAGTATTAATGCAAGGTGAAATGACGACAGCCTTGTCCAGGATTTGAACTCATCTTGTCAACTGATAGTGAGGCTTCCGTCCTGGAGATCTGTAGCATTCCTTCACTGCTATTACTCCTAGATCCACTCTGACCCAAAGTTAGGGTCCCATGTAATTGTTTAAAAATTATTTGTATTTGATTGGAATACTTGATATCATAACTGTAAATTGGGAATTGTTACTTGAAGCTATAATTGTTTACTAAGGATCATTATTAGTTACATGAAACCTTCTGTGAGCAAACAAATGATTATTATTGAATAGAAATAATTACTTAAAACCATGTAATTATTAGTATTAGTTAGGAATACTTGAAACCATACAGCTCTGTGCTAATTATTTGTATTCAATAGGAAAACTTGATGCCATATAACTGTAAATTATATTAAGAATTGTTATTTGAAACTATAATTGTTTACAAAGGATTATTATTGGTTTGTTGAAACCATATAACTGTGTACGAACAAATGCCTATTATTAAATAGAAATTATAACTTAAAATAATTATTAGTGTATCTACCCCCTTATCCCCACTCCAGCTATAGGTTGAATAGTATCACTACTGTTTTTTTAAAAGGATGGCTTTAGCATTAAAATAACCCATGATGGTTGATATGCCATCACAACAAAGATATGGCACTAAACAATCTGATGGTGAGGCTCCAGTATTACTGGAGCTTTGGGGAATGCAGAGTACCCCTTCATTACCATCACTCCAGGTCCACTCTGGCCTGGGGTGGTAATTCCTGATAGGGTCCTATCTAAAGGTCATATAGAACTGTTTGACATTTAAACTGAGTGCAAACAAATGACTTATGGTAAATTGAATTGTTAGAAATTGAACTGTTTTATCATTTAACTAAATGACTGATGTTTAATTGAATTGTTTGTGATATATAGCAATACTTCGAACTATTTTACTCTGTTGACATATGGTAAGCTGAATTGTTGAAATAGAACTGTTTGACCTTTTAACTGTGTGTATCTACTAAATGTGTTTACAAATCATATATTTAATATATATATATATAAAACAGTTCAGTTGAGGACATGCAGACAGTTTAGTTCTATTTAACCCATAGATAGGACCCTATCAGGTGCTACCACACCGGGCCAGAGTGGACTTAGGAGCGATGGCAATAAAGGGATACTCTGCATTCCCCAAAGCACCAGCCTTACTGAAGCCTTACCATCAGATTTTTTAGTGTCATATCCAGGACCCTTGTTAGGGGAGTCTTACCCCTCTGTAGAGATGCAGTTGGTGTATTCTACAGCCTTTTTTTTTATTTGAAATTTGTATTTTCTTGTATCTTTTTTTTTTTTTTTTTTTTTTTGTAGACATGGGATCACAGGAAACCAAATTGCTACAGAAGGAAAAACCAAATGCTTGTAGTGTACGTCAGTGCAAACGTATCTTTCTACCATCTTGGTGCAGTTGCCTTGCTTGGTGCCTTTGCATTCTTCTGTGTATTGGCACCGAAAGCCTTGCCATTTTCTTTGGCATTCGGTAAGTAGCATCTGCCTGCAACTTTAGCATGCAGCATGGAATTTTTCTCTCTTTTAAGAACTTCTGGCGAAATAATCTTCTTTAAAAAAGAAAAAGAAAAAAATTAATTTTTTTCTATAATTTGCCATTTTCACAAAATGCATGAGAATTATTTGTTTAATATTTTCTGAATTGTGAAGATTAATAAACTTGAAAATACTGACCTAATTGAATAATTATGTGGTTAAGTATTGACTTGATAATACACTAATAATACTCTGGCTAGTGTACTGATCTAAATTTTTTTTTAGTCCTTATATAACACATTTTATTTAGTCAACTATACAGTATATCATTATTTTGTGTTAACAGACATTCTTTTATATACCATGCTATTTATGACTATATTTGAATTCCTAGTGTGTGTGTGTGTATATATATATATATATATAATTGTTATTAATAATATAGTTTTCTATATCTATAGATAGTGTCTTCTGTATGATAATAACCTGCATCTGATGGTGAGGCTCCAGTTCTGGAGATCTTGGAAAGAGTAGAGTTACCCCTTTATTGCCATTACTCCCAAGTCCACTCTCACCTGGAGTGGGAGTACCTGTTAGGGTCCCATCTATAGTTCTATTTAAAAATTCTTCATATTCAAAAGGACTGTGCAAAAAATATAAAACTTGAAAAATAAGTACACAATGTAAATTTGAACGTACAATGAATGCTGTTCTCCATTAAACACAGAAACTAAACCACTCTAGTTCTATAAGGACAGCTTTGGCATGGAATAACCCACAAAGGCTGAAATGCCATTAAACAAAGAAACCAAACCACTCTTGTTCTACAAAGATAGCTTTGGCATTGAATAATCCACAAAGGTTGAAATGCCATTAAACAAAGAAGTCAAACCAAAATCATTTGATTAAAAAATCCCCCCAGAAATTAACTATTTCAGCATGAAATGACCCATAGGGATTTGAAGTACCATTAAAAAAAAAAAAAAAAAATCAGTCCAACCAATATTAAACAAGCCTGGCATTGTTGCTGTTCTCATTTTGTCCTTACCTACTAACAAACCGTTTCTCTTTGATTCTTATCTTTTCTTTTTTTTTTTTTCTTTCTTTGCATGTTCATTGTTACTCTTTGCATGAACAGGAAACACTTTTCACCAGAAGAGCATGTTCTTTCTGCCAAATCTGCCTCCAAATCCTGGATGGTACATAAGGCTGTGTGAACACCCCCTTCTTGGACTGATGCTAACCAGAATGTAGTGGTTTTCCTTCAAACTCACCATATTTTGATTCTTAATATCTGACCGCAGTCTAGGTAGGTTCGTGTTTCTGTACTGACTATCTACACTTACTGTTACTTATATTTTTTGAATATGTGCGGGGGTGCTCCAAAAGAGATGCCTCCTATTTATTTCCACAGAGACTACTACAGACACTAGGAGTACAAGAACGTTATTGGATAGAGCAAGTTTTCAGCTACAAAGCACTATTTTTCTTTGCCTTGTCAGTGGCATTTAGAATTCACTATTTAGATATAAATGTACAACAAAAATGGTTCCATAACCACTAGATGAGGGAGTCCCCATGGCTAAAGCGCTCGACCGTGGCCTCAAATTAATTTAGTGAGAATTTCAGTGAAGCTGTTGGTTTCATTTTCTACCTAATACTTCCACGAAAGGTATGAAACCCCTTATTCCCTGACAGCTATGGGTTAAATAGTATCACTACTATTATTCTACAAAGATGGCTTTGGCATTAGATAACTGTTGTGGACCAGTAAAGGGTATGGAAGAATAACACAATTCGGGTTTGCGTGGAACAAAGTATATTAACAAAGTATAATACAACATATGTACAAAGTGTTAGAAGTCAGTCCGACTGCCAAGTGTTTGCTGGGAATATAAGTACAGTGCCCGGTATTAATAGTCACGAAAGAGTTCATTACTGACCGCAGGTTGGGTACCATAACAATAACCCACAAAGTTTGATATGCCATTAAGGAAACCAACAAAAAGAAAACCCCTAACCTCATAATAATCCTAGCTGGGTTGACATGCCATTAGAATTAATCACTATTTTTCTATATTGTCATCATAATGGCTATGATTTTTTGACAGCTATTAGTAAGAACTTTTACCAGGTATTTTCCAGAGATTAAGTTTGATTTAAAAAGATGGAAGAACAACCTTTTTTTTTTTTTTTTTTTTTTTATATCTACCACTAGGACAAAAGTTTAAAAATCTTGAGATGCTTCAACAATTCTGAATATGGATTTTGGAATTCAGTATATATTTGATTTAGTCTAGGACATTTACCACAGAAGTAAAATCTTTGTTTCCCTGTGTAAGCAATGTGTTGTATAGCCGTGATACAACTATCTATCTATCTATCTATATATATATATATATATATAGAAACATAATCAACAATAATGATGAACAAACACACTTCTTTAGAAAAATATACCTCTCACCCTTTATTCTCAAAAGGGTTGTGTGTGAGGGGTGAGTTGGAGACGGAACATATTGACCCCAAGTTCCTCTGACTATAGCAGCACTTCTTTCTCATTCTGCTGGGCTGCTCAACCGGGGGTTATGAGGGCCCAAGCCCTCTGTGGGGAGCTAGTTCTCACTGCTTTGAACTGCAACTCGAATTCCTACTCACTCAAACCATATGTGGCATTGGGTTATATAATTGTTTGATGCCCACCTGCTTCTTGTGGGTGTCGCAATTGTACTGAATTCAACCCATCCACAGATCAAGGTGATACCCTGATGTCTTTGACTGGATGCACCTGTTATTTACACAGGTGCATCTCTTAACTAACAGCTCGGTCAAGGGCCAATATGTTACAAATAAACACAAATACCAGTGTTACTATGGGTGAGAATTACTGATTCCTACAATAAAAAATGAGGTCATTATACAAGTACCAAAGGAAATTACTCAAAACTGTTCTGAAGATTTCTGAAATAAAGGGAATAATTCCAAGGTAAAAAGTAATGGGAGTTCAAATCTTGCTAACAGCTTATTTTTTAAATTCTAATCCACACTATTTACTAATTGAAGAATGAATAGTTATCATGATGAGCAATTAAAATAATGATGAAAGAAATTCTAAATGAATAATGGTTGACAATGCTTGATCTAATGAAAATTCCAGATAATATTACTACTAGTGGAAATAAAACAATTGAAATAAAGATGAAAAAAATCCTAGTGAAAAATGAATAATGGTTGACAATGCTTGATCTAATGAAAATTCCAGATAATATTACTACTAGTGGAAATAAAACAATTGAAATGAAGATGAAAGAAATCCTAGTGAAAAATGAATAATGGTTGACAATGCTTGATCTAATGAAAATTCTAGATAATATTACTACTAGTGGAAATAAAACAATTGAAATAAAGATGAAAAAAATCCTAGTGAAAAATGAATAATGGTTGACAATGCTTGATCTAATGAAAATTCCAGATAATATTACTACTAGTGGAAATAAAACAATTGAAATAAAGATGAAAAAAAATCCTAGTGAAAAATGAATAATGGTTGACAATGCTTGATCTAATGAAAATTCCAGATAATATTACTACTAGTGGAAATAAAACAATTGAAATGAAGATGAAAGAAATCCTAGTGAAAAATGAATAATGGTTGACAATGCTTGATCTAAAGAAAATTCCAGATAATATTACTACTAGTGGAAATAAAACAATTGAAATAAAGATGAAAAAAAATCCTAGTGAAAAATGAATAATGGTTGACAATGCTTGATCTAATGAAAATTCCAGATAATATTACTACTAGTGGAAATAAAACAATTGAAATAAAGATGAAAAAAAATCCTAGTGAAAAATGAATAATGGTTGACAATGCTTGATCTAATGAAAATTCCAGATAATATTACTACTAGTGGAAATAAAACAATTGAAATGAAGATGAAAAAAATCCTAGTGAAAAATGAATAATGGTTGACAATGCTTGATCTAATGAAAATTCCAGATAATATTACTATTAGTGGAAATAAAACAATTTAAATGAAGATGAAAGAAATCCTAGTGAAAAATGAATAATGGTTGACAATGCTTGATCTAATGAAAATTCCAGATAATATTACTACTAATGGAAATAAAACAATTGAAATAAAAATGAAAAAAATCCTAGTGAAAAATGAATAATGGTTGACAATGTTTGATCTAATGAAAATTCCAGATAATATTACTACTAATGGAAATAAAACAATTGAAATAAAGATGAAAAAAATCCTAGTGAAAAATGAATAATGGTTGACAATGCTTGATCTAATGAAAATTCCAGATAATATTACTACTAGTGGAAATAAAACAATTAAAATGAAGATGAAAAAAATCCTAGTAAAAAATGAATAATGGTTGACAATGCTTGATCTAATGAAAATTCCAGATAATATTACTATTAGTGGAAATAAAACAATTTAAATGAAGATGAAAGAAATCCTAGTGAAAAATGAATAATGGTTGACAATGCTTGATCTAATGAAAATTCCAGATAATATTACTATTAGTGGAAATAAAACAATTGAAATGAAGATGAAAAAATTCCTAGTGAAAAATGAATAATGGTTGACAATGCTTGATCTAATGAAAATTCCAGATAATATTACTATTAGTGGAAATAAAACAATTTAAATGAAGATGAAAGAAATCCTAGTGAAAAATGAATAATGGTTGACAATGCTTGATCTAATGAAAATTCCAGATAATATTACTACTAGTGGAAATAAAACAATTTAAATGAAGATGAAAGAAATCCTAGTGAAAAATGAATAATGGTTAACAATGCTTGATCTAATGAAAATTCCAGATAATATTACTATTAGTGGAAATAAAACAATTTAAATGAAGATGAAAAAAATCCTAGTGAAAAATGAATAATGGTTGACAATGCTTGATCTAATGAAAATTCCAGATAATATTACTATTAGTGGAAATAAAACAATTTAAATGAAGATGAAAGAAATCCTAGTGAAAAATGAATAATGGTTGACAATGCTTGATCTAATGAAAATTCAAGATAATATTACTACTAGTGGAAATAAAACAATTTAAATGAAGATGAAAGAAATCCTAGTGAAAAATGAATAATGGTTGACAATGTTTGATCTAAAGAAAATTCCAGATAATATTACTATTAGTGGAAATAAAACAATTTAAATGAAGATGAAAGAAATCCTAGTGAAAAATGAATAATGGTTGACAATGCTTGATCTAATGAAAATTCCAGATAATATTACTACTAATGGAAATAAAACAATTGAAATAAAGATGAAAAAAATCCTAGTGAAAAATGAATAATGGTTGACAATGTTTGATCTAATGAAAATTCCAGATAATATTACTATTAGTGGAAATAAAACATCTTAAATTAAAATGAAAGAAATATTAGCCAAAAATGAATAATGGTTGATAATGCTTGATCTAATGAAAGTTCAAGATAATATTAGTTCAAGTGGAAATAAAGCAATTGAAATTAAAAGAAATTCTAGTCAAAAATGAATAGTGGTTCAAAAATGCTTCATTTTATCAAAATTCCAAATATTATTGCTACTTCCTAATATAGATTAAGAGTTAAGTAATTGCACTGAAAAAACAATTGAAATGAAAGAAATTGTTAAAAATGAATAAAGTTTGGCAATGCTTTATCAGATAAAAATTTTTGATAGTATTTCTCATAGTGTAAATAAAACAAGTGAAATTAAGACAAAAGAAATACTTATGAAAAATTGATAATGGTTGTAATTTCTTACAGGTTCAATTAGACCCTAAAGATTTTTTTTTTTTTTTCACTTTTTTTTTTTTTTTTTTTTTCCCAGGTTTGGTCATACAAAATGCATAATGTGGTTGCAGTCAATTTACTTCAGCGTCATGATGTGTGTTTTTGTAACTCACCCCCTCTGTGTAAGTCAAAATTTTTGTCTGAGTTTTGATTGTCAAAAATAAAATTAAAAATGTCTATTTTCTTTTTTTTTTTTTTTTTGATAATTTGCTTTGTGTGTTTTTGAAATCTAATCATCATTTTTCTTGAAACAATGTTTCAGATTCTCATAATAACAACATATAATGCTTACCATTATCGAATGAATCCAGCCATATTTGATCACTATGACGATGGCTACTACGGTGAGAAACCAGAATACAGAAAAAAGAAGCAGTCAGTGTGTTGTGAGGAATGCAAGGTAAGATTGGAACTGGAAGTGATACATAAAAATATTCTCACTGTTTGCAAACAAATGATTAATACTAAATAGAATTATGAGTGTTAGATAACAATACTTAAAACCATTTAACTATGTGCAAACAAATTAGCTCTAACTCATTTAAAAATTGCATTATCTACAAGCTATTCATTTAGGATCCTTAAATGTATAACCATTTGACTGTGTGAAACAAATGACTATTGTTAAATTGTTTGTGTTTTATAGCAATACTTAAAACCATTCAACTTTGTGCAAACAAATAAGCTTTGGCTCATTTAAAAATGATTACTACAAACTATTTGTTTACATATCATTTTATATATATATATATATATATATATATATATGTGAGGAGTGTATATTAAGGGCTTCTTTTTTTTTTCCTAGCATTTAATTTGAAAAATTTAGGGTACTTTAGGCTTTTAAGGAAATGTTCAATGTACTTAAATTCTTTGTCTAGGTGTTGTTGGTTACATATTCTAAGTGCTTGTAGATAAAAGCCAATTATGAGGCCTATTTTGATTTTGTTGTTGTGGTCAGAGTAAAAATGTACATGTCGTTTTTGCTTGTGGGTTTGCAGTGTGTATGGATGTGTGTAAACAGGATTTCGCATTAAATAATCTACAAGGGTTGATATGCCATGAAACCCAACTGACCAACTTCACATTCATTGATGTAAAACATTCCACAAGAGAAATCCCTAAATGGTAACCTTGAAATTAAAGTTTTTGATTCTGAAGGTCAGTTGCCAAGATTGTCTCCATTTTTTTAAGAAGTAGATATCAACAAATTTTAAATTTATATAATTTATATGCAACATCTATTTTGTCTCGTTGGTGTCTTCTCACAGGGTTTTGCTGCCCGACAAAGATCACGTCACCTTAGATTTTCCAGACCCCCACACCGAAAGCAGTTGTTAGATTCCAGCAAAAAGTCTATCCAGGAGAAGAAATCTTTCTCCTTCTTCAGGTAACATGCTTTTTACCATTCCTTTCTTTTTACCATTCCTTCTTTACTTGCTCTTTAATCTTCTGAATTTATCCAAGAAATCAGCTACAATTTCAACTAATAAAGCTTATTGATCTTTGATTCTGCAGGAATGGTACCATGCTTGGCCTGATGGTTGCCATGTTGTGCATTATGGCATTTGGCAAAGGTTCATATTCTTCATTCAGGCTCAATGAAGGTCTGAAGACGACACTTTTACGGTGAGTTCAATGCTATTAATACAACTGGTATAAAAACAAAAAAAAAGAATTTTTTTTTCTAAAGAGAGATCAAAAAACAGAATAAAGGATGAATTTGTAACTTTGATTTGCTCTTCTCTGAATCACTGTCTCTCCATAGCTCAGCTGGTGGAACAGTTGGTATTTTTAACCTGACTTACCTGGGACGAAAGAGGCTTCGGTTCAAGTTTAAGTAATAGCTTATTCTTTATTATGATAATCTGTACTGTTTTTGCTGGTCACCAAAGTGAGTTTCAATAAATAAATAAAAAATTTAAAAAAATGTAGTTAAAAATAAATAAAAATTAAAATACTTATCAAAATTATTAATAATGATGATAATAATACAGTATTACCCATAAATAAATATTCCCCAAATACTTTTTTATAAAAACTAGAGATCAGGATTTTATGATTTGTAGTTGAACATTATTCAGTCAAAATGAATATCATTAGTTGTGTGTGTGTGTGTATATATATATATATATATATATATGTGTGTTATTCTGTCTGGTTAAACCGGGGTCGGGAATAATTCCATCAGGACAAAAAATCATTCAACTATGAACATTTAGATTTTCCTGGTAAAGAGCTCAATGTAACTGACATCACAGAGCAATAATTTCTTTAAGAAAAACAAAAACCAGTAACATTAGGATTATAAATTCATTTCCAGGATGGAATCCTTATGTAAGCATTTTTTTGTTTTTCTTAAAGAAATATATATGAAAAGTCTGTACATTTCAAACTTATCCAAGTTGATCCTGTTCTTTTGAGCCAGTGCAGAGTACAAAATCTTTTTCAAACCAAAATATTCGTATCTAATCTACAGTTTGGATTCTGGGTTTTTCTGTTCTACAGGGAAGCAATGCAGAATTTGTAAATGGAGAGACTTTTTTCTCTGTTTTCTTTTTTTCCTATATATTTTATATATATATATATAGTTATTGGCTGTAGTTGAGGGTGACCCAAAGGTTCTCTTTTCAATACCTACTACACCAAGGTGTACAAGAGGGTGCTACTCCTTTCCCTAGATTGCTCCACTTTACCCTTGATACTTACCTTATAATGCTGAGTTTTATTCATGCAATTAAGTTAGGTCGGGGGCGTCCTCATGGTGTAATGGTTAAAGCAATGAACTGCAGAATTGTAGTGAGTGAGCTTGAACTCCAATCACGCTATTATGTTCACTTTTGGACAAATACCCTTGGGAATGGTATGAACCCTCTTATCTTCTCAGCCATGGGTTAAATAGGGCCACTACTGTCCTTCTGGAAGGATGGATTTGGCATTAAATAACCCCAGAAGGTTGATATACCATTAAGCAACAAACAAACAAAACTTGGGTCCTAATAGTTTTCAGGAGTGGAGTCCCAATGTTTCATAACTAACGAGCTGAATTACACTACCCTAGTAAGTAAGTAAGTTCACTTTTTGGGCAAAGACCCATAAAAAAGGTATGAATTCCCTGATTCCACCGCCTATAAGTTAATAACACCAGTTAGGATGTCTTTAGCATTAAATAACCCATGAAGGTTGAGATGCCATTAAAATAAAAAGCAAACTCGATAGTTTTAACTCACTCCTGCTATTATGGATTTTCCTCCTCTTAGAGAGGGGGGTGTTCTCATGGTGTAATGGTTAAAGCGATGGACTGCGGAATCAGTAAGTGAGTTCGTACTCCAGTCGCGCTATTATCTTTACTTTCGGGCAAATACTCTTGGGAGAGGTATGAACCCCCTTATCCTCCCAGCTCTGGGTTAAATAGTACCATTACTGTTCTTCTAGGAGAATAGCTTTGACATTAAATAACCTACAAAGGTTGATATGCCATTAAACAAAGAAACCAAACCAAACCAAACAATCCTCTTAGAGAATAATAAAGATTAAACAAGGGAAGGATAACTTGAATACATACATGTCAGAAAGTCAAAGATCATTTTGACATTAAAGTGCATCATCCCCATCCAAACCCTCAATAATGAATTTCAAATTTGATAAATTTCCTGAGTAGAAGAACATTTTCCGAATGTTAAGCAACAAAAATGAGTCACAAAAATAACTTTTTTGGGTTTTTTTTGTTTTTTTGGGTTTTTTTTAAACTCAGGAGACCTTGGTGGTTTAAAGATACCAGTATAAAATTAGACTAACTTTGTATTTAAAATTTTATTTATACTCACATACTTCTTGACCCAGTCGGCTGTGGCTGTAAAATACACCAACTGCATCTCTGCAGAGGGGTAAGACTTCCCCGACAAGCATCCTAGATATGACACCAAACAATCTGATGGTGAGGCTCCAGTGATGCCGAAGTTTTGGGGAATGCGGAGTACCCTTTTATTGCCATCGCTCCCAAGTTCATTCTGGCCTGGAGTGGTAGCACTTATAAGGTCCTGTCTATGGGTCAAATAGAACTGTTTGACATTTAAACTGTGTTAACCAATGACTGATATTTAATTGAATTGTTAGTGATACATAGCAGTACTTGGAACCATTTAAAATTTTTGACATGCCAAACTGAATTGTTTGAAATAGAACTGTTTGATCATTTAACTGTGCATAAACAAATGACTTGATTGTCTTTAATTGGAATCACCTGAAGAAGGCCAGAGGTGAAATTTGGCCGAAATGTAGTGAAAGAACAAACAACACAAAAACTACCAAGATGAGGACAAAAAGTCTGCAATAAATAAAAAATTAATTCTCAAATGACTTGTTTAATTGAATTGTTTGTGTTAAATAGCAATACTTGAAACTATTCAACTGTGTGCCAAAAAAAGCAGCTTAGGCTCATTTAAAAATGTTTTTTACAAAATGTATTTAGATATCTATCTCTCTCTCTCTCTATATATATATATATATATATATATATATAAGGCAGATTTAGCATTAAATAACCTAAAATAGTTGATGTGCTATCAAACCAAACACATACTTCTGTTCTATATATTTTTAATCTTATTTCTTTTATTTTAACAATCAGATCTGGAAAAGAACCATTTGTTAAAATCAATTCTCTCCCTTTGTGGTGGAGATGGGTACAAAATTCCTTTTTGGATCACATTTTTGGGGACACTGCTTACTATAAGCAGCCGCACAATATGGAAGTGGTGAGTCTTTCTATCTTGTGTTTTGTTTTGTTTTTTATTCTATTACATGCACATTGTAAATATATTTCTTAGGATTTTACTAAAGAAATGCATTGGAAATCAGGTTGAAAGGAATTTTCAATGGTCAGGAATTATTCCAAGCATTTTGCCTGGTTGGCTAGGGCTGTAAAATACCCTGACTGCTTGCAGAGGTGTAAGACTCTTCCAATGAATTTCCTGGATATGAAGCTAAACAATCTGATGGTGAGGCTCCACTAATTCTAGAGCTTTAGGGAATGTGGAGTACCCCTTCATTGCTATTGCTCCCAGGTTCACTCTGGCCGGAGCGGTAGCTCCTGATAAGGTCCTATCTATGAGTTAAATAGAACTAAACTGTGTACTTATGCTAAACCAAATTGTTTGAAATAGAACTGTTTTTTCATTTAACTGTGTATAAACAAGAAACTTTACTTATGCTGAACAGAATTGTTTGAAATAGAACTGTTAATATGTATAAAAATGGATTTGGCATTAAATAACCTACAATGGTTGATATGCCATATAACCAAACCAAACTCCAAGTGTTAATAAAAGAATATGGTTATTATATTTATGATGTACATGCCCAGCTAAATATTTTATAAAGTTATTTCTCTGCATATAAAAGTTTTTTAAAAATATCTTTTCCTTTGCAGAATTATATTGCTGGTAGCAGCAGTTACCTGATAGGGAAGGTCCATATCCGCTCAATCAGACGACCTACAAAGAACTGCACTATGTCGGAACATGGGTGGCCTCATCTGTGTCCCAAATACAATCATACCCTCGGTGCCTGGTCTGTAAATAACACCAAAGAGATTAATATCATCAAGTTAGCCCATCATCGGTCAGTTCATGATTTTTATTTATTTATTTGTTTATTTTTTTCCAACTAATTTTGGTACTCTTGAGAAATTCATGAACCCTCTCAAGTACGTTGGATATGGGTTAAAAATACCTCTTCTTTTCTTCTCTAAAGTTGGCTTTGACACAATCCTTTAAACAAACCAAACTAAACCTTGAGGGAGGAAACATGACACCAGCCCAGTTGGCTGAAGCTGTAGAATACATCAACTGTATCTTTGCAGGACGTCCTGGATATGACACAAAACTATCTTACGGTGAGGTGCCACTCTTGGGGCTTTGGTGAATGTAGAGTACCCCTTCATTGCCATTGCTGCCAGGTCTACTGAGGCCGGAGAGGTAGCACCTAATTTATAGGTTAAATAGAATTGTTTGACATTAAAACTGTGTGCAGACAAATGCCTTACGCTAAATTGAATTGCTTGAAATAGAACTGTTTGATCATTTGTGTGTAAATAAATAACTGATGTTTAATTGAATTGTTATTGTTACATAGCTATACTTGGAACCATCTATCTGTGTGCAAAAGAATGAGTAATGTTGAATAGAATTATTAGCGTTAAATGATAATACATATGTATAAATAAGATTTGCCATTGAATAACCTACAACTAAGTTAATGGCCAATTTTTAAACTTTTTGAGAAGTCAGACATTGTAGTTGCTCTATCACTATGTGAATGCAAATATATGAAAGTGTGTGTGTGTGTGTATATATATATATATATATATATATATATATATATATATATATATATACACCCACAGATATATTTTTATGTATTAAATAGTAATATATATGATCTATAAAAAAGAATCACACCCTTATAAAAAAAAACACATAAGAACCAGAAAGTTTGAAATATGTGGGGCAAACTTATATGAAATAAAACCCTAAAGTACCACATTCAAATTCATTTGCAAATCCATTCATTTTGAAAAACATAATAAACTATTTAAAAAATGTCTCATTATTTAATATTGATTTATTACCTCTATATTGTCTTCATTTTATTTTTCTATCTGAATATAGTCTTCATGACAATATAAAGATGGATAATTGTCAAGAAAACAATATACAGATAAATGATTGCTATGAATATAATATTAAGAGAAGTAGTTGTCATGAAGACAACATTGAGATAGAAAATCTGTCTTTATATTGTCTTCATGACTATTTACTATCTGTCTATGGACTCGATGTCAAATTTTCTATCTGTCTATGGACTCGAGGGCAATTTTTCTATCTGTATATATTATTTATTTTCGAAAGGTCAAAGGCTGCTACCCAACTGATGAAACTAAAAGAGCAGAATTTGATAAATGAACACATTCAACAAATCATCATTGAATTTACTCTCTATAATCCACCCACTAATCTCTTCAGGTATGGAAGACAAGTCATTTCAGTTTTGATTTTTGTATTTGGGACTGCTTATATCTTTTTTTCTAGATAGTGAAAAGTTTGATTAATTCTAATTTCTATAATATTCTAGGATTGTAAAATAATTAATTTTTAATAAAATGAACTTTTATTGGCACTATCTTTATTCATATTTTATATAATTTGTGATTTATTTTATGAATCAACTTTGATTCACTTTAAGAATTGAATAAACAGTAATACAGTAAGTAATAAAAGCATATGTAGACAATCATAATTATATTTTTACTATAGAAATGCCATGTGTAATGATTACTGCAGTAAAAATGTATTGTGAAATGATTTTTGTTATAGAAATGCATATTAAATGATTTTTATTATAGAAATACAATGAAAAGGATTTTTGCTGTAGAAATGTATTTTGTAATCATTTTTGCTTTGGAAATTTATTGTAAAATAATTTTCCTTATAGAAGTACATATTTTAATGATTTTTGCTATAGAAATGCTATATGAGAGTAAATATGGATCTGAATCCGACAGTATGAAGGAAGTAGAAAAACAGAATTATCCAAATTAAATGAAATGCTATATGTATCATGTAAATATGTTACAAATGATTTTATCATCATAAGGTTTTGAAAATTGTTTTAAAAAAATATCTCATCAACAACATTTTAAACTATCACATGTAGGATGCAAGTGAATGAGGCAAGTGACAATGGTAGCTCCATCTAGCTAATGCCTTACTATTTTATTTTCAGGTATGATCAGTAACAATCATGGCTTGGACCTGTGCATACCAAGCATTTGCTGTTGAAATGTTTTTTAAGACTGATGAATCTGTAATTGCGATACAGAGAGCTTTTTATGCTCATTTCATCTGAGGTTGGAATGATGCTGTGCTGGATAGAATTTTCAATCCTAAACAGCATTAACATTCTATCATTCTTTAAAAAGATTTCAATAGTAAATGGATGCTGTGCACCAGTCCAGGCCCTTATTATGTTTTTAAAAAAAAGAATGGTAAGACATTAGCCATTTGGAGCTACCATTATCACTTAGTTCAGCTCACTTGTGATAGTTTAAAATATGGAAGGTATTTCTTCCATATTCTGTACAATTGCAAATAAGATAAATAAAAAAAATTAAAATTCCTGTTTTATTTGTATCATAAATGAACTCAAATTGTCACTCATTTTTTTTGTTTTTCAGTTCCGTCTCTTTAAAATTGAATCTTTTGGGAACTGGTTCTGCTATACCCGAAACTCACATTTCTTGTACACATCTTTTCCGTTATATAACACCATGGGATAAATTCATTCTTTCTTGTGAGGTAAATGAATGTTTTTATATTTATATATGGCCAGTTTTTCTGTCAGAAAGCACTTTTGTGAAGAAACATAGAGGTTTCTAGAAAGAATTCCTAAAGTATAGAATGAAATACAGGTTGAGGCAAGGACAATTTATTTTGATGTTTCAGTCACTCTATTCATTGACTTTCTTCTCATAAATACAAAGGCGTATATTCTCATTCTTTGGTTTTTTTTTTTTTTAAGTGACCAGGCATTCCTCGTTAGGATTTCTACCATTTCACTGAGCTGAATGAAGGCTTGACCTCATAAATCCAGAGTGTGGATTGGATTTGGCAGATTTTTCTTTTTTTTTAATACTATATGACTTAATGTTATTTTGTTGTAATTTTTACCCGTTACTTAGGCCACTAATCAACCACTATCCACCCAAGGGCATAAATACTCTGGTCTCAGCTGTAAATAACTTGGGAAAATTAAAGAACAAAAAATCCACATATACAGAGTGTCTGTGGTCTGATGGTTATCAATGTAGGAAATGGACACGGCGATACAAGTTCAAATCCTGGACCGGGCTGATTGCATTTCACAAAGCACTAATACCCTTGAGAAAGTTATGAATCTGATTATTCTCCCTCCAGCTATGGGTAAATAGTAGGGCAGACTAGGTTCTTCAGTTCGACAATCAGTCTAGGAGAAGGAAAACTCTGAATTCAAACCTGTTAAACTCTGCTTAAAAATTGACAATGAGTCACGTCCTGCCCATGCAGAGGAGTTGGGTAAATATATACAGGGTGCGGCAGAAATACCTCCCATATTTCAAACTCTCACCTGTGTGGTGCAAGGGAACTTCGGCAAGTGGCAATGGTAGCTCCATTTAACTAATATCTTACCATTTTGTTTTTTTTAGATATGATCAATTATGATCATGGCTTGGATTGGCTATGTTTTTTAAGGTTGACAAAAAGACTAAGGTAACTGATGTTAAAGAATTTATTTCACTGTTTAGACATTTTCTGCAATTTAAGTGCCTTAAGGTCTTCCAAGTGGCTTTCTTTGAATTGATGAACCTGTGATTCTGAAATTTTCAACCCATAGCAGTATTATTTTCTATCCAGAACAGCATCATTCCAGTATTTGATGAAATGAGCTCAGAAAGCTCTGTGTTGCAATTCACCAGTCTTAAAAAAGTTTTAATGGCCAGCACACAATGTACTCTAGTTCAAACCATAATTGAATCAGGAAAATTATGGTAAGACTACCACCATACCCTTCGACCTTCTTCAGGAACCTTTTGTCATACTCAAATGTAAAAAATGGCTGATGTAAGATATCGCCAAGGTATGAACAGTGGAATGAGAACAGTCTACGCCCATGATTCAAATAAAGGGTCAGGTTTGGAATTCCCACAAGGGTATGACAAAAGGCACCTGAGGAGGGCAGGAGAGTAGAGAGGACAAAACATGAGTAAAGCAATCAATATGAGTTTAGAAGTCTGTAATGTGCAGAGAATAATTACATCTCGTCTTAGAAATATAGAAAAAGGACGTATAGAGAAAAATTATATACACCAAGAAACATAGACTATGTATTATTGACAAAGAATATACAGACCAAGAATTATCTTAGTGAAATATTTAGTCTCATCTTTTTCTTTTTTCCTGAGAATCACCAGGTACTCTTGCTCTTTTTTTCTATACAACGTTTTTTAATCAATCAATTAATCAAACAATTCTTATTGATATATCCATTTATGAAATCATAAACTTTGATATTCTTTTTATTATTCACTGATATTCTCTTGACTAGTACCCTTATGTTGGTTATTGTTATATAATTACCCCCCACCCCACCCGGGCTGTAGAATATGTTGATTGCATCTCTGCTAAGGGTAAGAACTCCATGTCCAAGATATGACAGGAAACCATTTGATGATGATGCTTCAGTTCTGGAGCTTTGGGGAATGTGGAGTACCCCTTCATTACTCCTAGGTCCACTTTTACCTGGAGGGGTAGTACTTATTAGGGTGTCATCAAAAGGTCAAATAAATCTATTTAATTATTTTGTATAAATGAAACTATTTTACTGGTTGCAAACAAACGATTAATATTAAATAGAATTATTAGTATTAGATAGCAATACTTGAAACCATTGCAAACAAATCAGCTCTAATTCTTTTAAAAATGAAGTTATCTGCAGACTATTTGCTTACAAATTATATAAGCAGGATTTGGCATTAAATAACCATCAAGAGTTGATATGCCATTAAACCAAATAACCACGGAGGTGCCCGTGGTGTAATGGTTATCATCATTGGAAATTGACATGGTGACACGAGTTCAAATCCTGGACGAGACTGATTGCAATTCACATAGTACTAATACCCTTGGGAAAGGTATGAATCCAATTATTCTCCCTCCAGCTATGGGTAAATAGTAGGGCAGACTAGGTTCTTCAGCCTTGGTTAGGCAACTAGTCTAGGAGAAGGAAAACTCTGAATTCAAACCTGTTAAACTCCGCTTAAAAAAATGACCTTGTGTTGTATCCTGCCCGAGCGGAGGAGTAGGTAAATATGTTAAACTAAATAACTTAACCTATTAATGCAATGTGTTGTATCGTCTGGCCGTATCCTGATAATTGTTCTTCATTTTTCTTTTACAGCTTTTTTTTGTTGTGTTGATGCTATGCAGCATGAAGAATGTTTTTGTGGACACAATTCATTATAATAAAAGACTTTTCAAACATGCCTGGAAAGTCTTGGATGTAAGTTAATCTTTTACTTTTAAAAACTTGTAGTTAATATACAATCATATGATAAAGAAAGTAGAAGAGGTTCTAGTCTAAGGACAAGGTCAAGATGAAGACAGCCCGTCTAAGAGAAGTTAACTCCAAAATCAAAAGCTCTGTTGGCTGGGGCTGTTGAATACACCAACTGCATCTCTGCAGAGGGATAAGATCGCCACCCCATGAGTGTCCTGTACATGACACTTAAACTATTTGATGGTGAGGCTCCAGCCTTGGAGTTTTGGGATATGTAGAGTACCCCTTCATTGCCATTGGTCCCAGGTCTACTCGGACCCAGAGTGGTAGCACCTAATAGGGTCAAATAGAACAAACTGTGTGCAAACAAATGACTGATGTTAAAATTGGGACTGCTATATAACAATACTTAAAACCATTTAACTGTGTGCAAAAAAAAAAGATTGCAGGCTCATTTAAGAATGTTATCTACAAAATGTTTACAAATCATATATAGGATTTGGCATTAAATAACCTACAATGGTTGATATGTCATAAAACCAAACCAAATCTTATATATTCAATATATATGTATAAAGAGGATTTGGCATTAACTAACCTACAATGGTTGATATGCCACCAAACCAAAACAAATCCCTATATATTTGATATATATAAATAAACAGGATTTGGCATTAAATAATCTACAATGGTTGATATGCCATGAAACCCAATCAAAACTGGTAAAGGAAGCTTCAATATCAAACCTGTGATGACTTGATGTAAAAAGTCTAAGAGAAAGTCTGAAATTATGCTTACATTTTGCGTAGTCATCAGTTATCTTGCCATTGGATTGTTACTATGAATAGACCTGGAGAGTGGCATAAGTCTTGTACAACTATATGTCACTATAATCCAACAATGTACAGATGTCTTGCTATCTTATCTTATGCATTTCCTATATTTTTCACAAGTTGATATAGTTATTAATCAGGATGTTGGTGTTGTAATTTTTAAGATGGCTATCATCTGTCAGGTTGTGGCAGTCATCATATAAGATCATTAATCCTAATATATATATAACAAAACAAATGTATTTCAAGTATAAAATAACTAAAACAGGACAAAAACACATCACTTGAAGTTTCATATTGTTGATCCTTCGGTGATTTAGCATTGAACACATTTCATTTAGTTTGATTCAACTCAACAAATATGTACTCATTTATTATTTTTTATATTTTTTAACCCCCCCCCCTTTTTTTTTTTTTTTTTTTTTGTCATGTGGATATTGCACTATTGACATTAAAGTTACATGGCTCAATTGGCACCAAATTCCAAAGCAATGATTATATATATATATATATATGTATTATTCGGTCCAGTTAAACCAGAGTTGGGAGTAATTCCTTCAGGTCAAGAAAATCATTCAAAAACTGAACATTCAAATTTTCCTGGTAGAGAGCTCAATGTAATTAATATTACAGAGCAATACTTTCTTTAAGAAAAAAACAAAAACCAGTTATTTTAGGATTATAAATTTATAATCCTAAAGTAACCGGTCTTTGTTTTTTTCTTAAAGAATATATATATATAAAGTTCTATCATTGATATTGAGCACTATTTAATAATACTGCAACATTTGGTCCTCCATTAACTCACCAAGTTAGCTGGTAAGAATCATGAACCCCTTTATATATATATATATATATATATATATATATATATATAGGATCAACAGAGCAACTGTGAAAGGCCTGATACGATAATCACAAAGCTTCTTTCACTTTTTACTTATATGTAAATCAAATTTTGATGAACTGCATTAAGTTTCCAATGTAGTCTTTTGTGATTTTTTTTTTTTTTAATTTTTTTTTTATAAAAAAGTGATCATTTATTAGTGGTGTTTATAATTGAGATGTTTAGTTATTAAAATAAAACCATTTTCCGCTCAGAAACTGTTCTTTCTAAATTTCTTATCTTCGGTCAGAATTACAGTCTAAAAACCTATTGTTCATGATTTTATTCTAGAAATGCAGTGCAAACATTTTTACTATAAATATGCAATGCTAGCTGTTTTATTAGAGAAATGCCTTTTAAGCAGCTTTTGCTATAGAAGTTCACTGTAAGCAATTTTCACTATAGAAGTGTACTGCAAGAAACTATTTAAAAATGTTGAAATTGACAGAATAATCTAATATCTTGGAGCAATAAATAGATATTAAACATATGATAGAAAACCAAACTATTTACAAAATGTACATCGATGAAGTATAATTATCAATTAACTTTTGTTCTTACTGTTTCTTGATAGACAAAAATATTTAATAAACTATTTGCTTATAAATCATATATTAAAAAAAAAAAAGAAAAGATGATTTGACATAAATAACCCACCTGAGATGATATGCCATTAAACTGAAACACCTAACTCCAAGCAATTTTACTATAGAAATAAATTGGAAGCTTTTTTCTTTTTTTTTTACTATAGAAGTGCACTGCTAATGGTTTGACTGTAGAAAATGATTCTAAATAATTTTTAACCTTAGCTATTTATAGTAATCTCATAACTGTCAGATTTATTAAACAAATCCATCAAATGATTACATGTTTCATAACACAGCTAATACTAAAAGCAGAAGTAAAAACAACTTGCAAACCATAGAAATGTGTTGCAATTGATTTAATTCTGTCTAAGATATTAGATCAAGTTGTGAATATCTTGTTTCTTTTTATAGATGTCCATCTGTATCACTTCCATCATGTACATGGCATGCTACGTCTACAGATTTGTCTTGGTGTCAGAAGTGATTGAGAATTTGCGGGGTACGTTCTATCAGGAATTCGTGGACATTTCTTCCATTACTTTCTGGGATAAGGTAAGTTCCTCCCCTTTCTCCTATTCTACTTACAGCAACTTGTATAGTAAAAACAATGTGATTATTTATATATGTATTATGTCTAGGATCAGAGTGTAGTAACATTGCCTGTGAAAATCTGATGGCTATTTCAAAAAATTCTACAATGTTATTGTAGAGTTTCTATGAATTCTTTGTTTGTTTTGTGTTTGCCCCCTGAATGTTTTAGCACTTCACAATTTATTAAATGTTCATAATGTTATATACTTATCTGTTTCGTTATTAACGAGGAACACTTATATATAAAAATATAAGATTATATTTTTATTCTTGGCAATGATACTTGTGTGGAGCAGAAAAGCAATCGCAGAGAGTTCGTGCACACGAAGGAGTTGTTGGGAGACGGAAGAGCCAGTGAACAACTAACTTTAGCCAAAATTCGGGAACTTATATAGTCTACAACTCTCACGTGTCCTGCAACAATTCCTCTTTTTCGTTGACTATGGTTTCGCCCACGTCTCACTTCTTTGCTTTCCATTGGTTATGTTGTTTGTTCCCCATAGGCTACTTGCCCCAGCCCACTTCTGTGGGCGGACGCATCTGCCACCATCACCGAATTCAACCACATCCATAGGTCAAGGTGATATTCCAATAATCACTTTGTTGATATTATCTTCCAAAGGATGCAGCTGTCTCAACATCTGCCGATACACAGTGCCTGTGGGCATGATGACATTCTGGTGATCACTCCGATCTTATCAATGTATCTGTCAACAACATCCGTTGTATTCACATCTGCAGGTCACGTTAATATATTACAATAATCCCTTGCTAGGAACTTGATTATTTGTCTCCGTTCCAAGTGAGGACATTTAGAATGTTGAGTGACATAGTCCTGGCTCAGCTCCAGTGAAATATAGAGGTCATTCTTTTCTTCACTTTTGGAGGGATAGTCACCGTGACATAGTGGCTAACATCCAAGACTGCGACATAGTAAGTGTGTTCAAAATATAAAAGGTGGATATTAATTCAAATGGGTAATAAATTTTCTGCAACTTAAAATCTAAAGAATTACTTTCTAAGTTTTCTTTCTGGAAAAATGAATGATCAAATCATCAAAATGAAGTTGATAGAGAAAATCAGATCCAATATTCATCTAGAAGAAAACATAGTTGAAAGATGTTAATTTTTATACCTTTCGAGAAAGTTTGTTCTCATCTTTGACAAATATTCTCAGGGTGGTCTCTTGGGATGAGATGCCCTCAAACTTGTGCCTGAATGAGTTAATCTGTCCCTGCTCTGAAATATGATGAATTTTGGCTTTTTCAGTAAGTTTACTACTTGATTTCATTTTTCCTAAGAATAAAACAGGCTTATTAGTATGTTCCTTTACAAATGCTAGATGAGCTTTATCTCATGGTGAGGCTTCAGCTGTGGAGATTTGCGGAATGTGGAGTACTCCTTCATTACCATTGCTCCCAGGTCCACTCTGTCCTGGAGTGGTAGCACCTGATAAGGTCCTATCTATGCGTCAAATAGAACAAACTGTGTGTGCAAACGAATGACTGATATTAAATTGTGTCTGTCATATAGAAATACTTGAAACCTTTTAACTATGTGTAAGAAAAAAAAAAAAAAAAGAACTCAGGCTCATTTAAGAATGTTATCTACAAAATGTGTTTACAAGTCATATATTTATTTTTTATATATATATATATATATATAGAGAGAGAGAGAGAGAGACGATTTGGCATGAAATAATTTACAATGGTTGATATGTCATAAAACCCAACTAAACCAAATTATATATATTATATATGTATAAAAAGGATTTATCATTAGATAACCTACATTAGTTGATGTGCCATAAAACCCAACCAAACCAGTTCATCTTTTATTTATTGAATTATAGAATGAAATTTCGACTGATTTTTCAGATCGTAAATCATTTAGAAATGACATAATTTTGGCTTTAATTTCTAAATTCCTTTGAGATATACTAAAAGAATTCTCTACTTTGATATGAATAGATACAGCTGCAGTTTATTTAATTAAGGGTTCAGCTCAAAATTCTGTGTAGGCTCCCAAGTTCGACATGATCGACCTGAAGAAGGTCAAAGAACATATCAGTCAAAACATTGGGAGTATAACAATGAAGACGAAGACAATCATCTGAATATTCTAAGAGATGAAAAAAGCTCTAACAACTTGTTTAACAATAGACACCTGCAAACTATTTGCGTACAAATCATATCTATCTAAAAACAGGATTTGACATTAAATGAGTCACAAGGGTTAATATGCCAAAAAAACACTAACCAACCTCTCTGTATTTTTCTGGAAAAAAATTCATGTTTTTTTTTTGTTTTTTTAGGTCTTAAAATCACAGTTGGGTCTCGTTCTTTATTTGGCAATTTTCAAGTTCCTTTCCTTATCGCGCTACAAGACTCTTTTTGCCATGATAGAAAATGTCTACAAGAGAGCAACTAATGAAATTATTATTTTTGTGGTAAGTAATTTTCTCGCAAAATGACATATAATACTTACAATTACCTATTAGGGAATGGGAAAACCAATTTTGAATTTTACCTTCAGCTGCTTATGTTCTTTTCATCCTAATTTCTTTGGGAAAGCTGTGAATTCACATCTTTCTGCTCTCAAAAGAAAATGACCCAATTGTTGACCAAGATATTGGGTAAGAATGCATCTGGGCCAACCATTCCCTCATAAATAACTTATCTACTCAGGCAGTCGCAGTTAAAAGCTGTTACCCTTATTGCTAATCTTGACAGAAACCAATAAGATCAAAAACACAAATCTCTCTTTGTTTTTTAATTTTGTTTTGTATATTCTTTTCCCTAAAAATAATTGCCCAGTTGGCTGGGGCTGTAGAATACACTGACTGTACCTCTGCAGAGGAGTAAGACCCCCCTAACGAGTGTCCTGGATATGACACTAAACAATCTGATGATGAGGTTCCAGCAGTGATGGAGCTTTGGGGAATGCGGAGAACCCCTTCATTGCCATCGCTCCCAGGTCCACTCTGGCCCAGAGTGGTAGCACCTGATAGGGCCCTATCTATGGGTTAGATAGAATTAACAGCATACTTATGCTAAACTGAATTGTTTGAGTAAACTGAATAGCTTGAAATAGAAATGTTTTTGACAATTAAACCGTACTTACATTTAAACTGCGTGTTTATGCTTAAGTGAATTATTTCAAATAGAACTGTTTTTCGACATTAAAACTGTATTTACACTTAACTGAATTGTTACATATAACTGCTTGAATAGTTTGAAATGGAAATGTTTTTGACAATTAAACTGTGTCATCATCATTCAGTCGTGCTGGTAGCACGGATATCCCTGACCCTCTATCGCCACTTTTCCCTATCGTTTATCGCCTCTGGCAGGTCTTCTGGGCTACATTCTGGATGAGGATATGGGATTAAACTGTGTACTTATGCTAAACTGAATTGTTTTAAATAGAACAGATTATTTACATAAAAATGGATTTGGCGTTAAATAACCTACAAAGGTTGATATGCCATAAAACCCAACAAACCAAACCTAAAAATAATTTTTGTGACGTGTTTAAAAATGTAAGGACTTACATTTGATTATATATACTATATCATTCATAAATAACCATATACCCCAACTATTACAATAAAAATGCATATTATTAGGTATTATTTATTACCCAACTCTACAGTATTTAAACTGTGACCAAAAATATAAATACATAGCAGTCCAAAAATAATTGGGTGGAGAGAATCTTCGTGGCATAGTTGTTAACCTTCTGGACTGCAATATTGTAGGAAGCGAGTTCAAACTCCAGTCACGCTAGTGATTCGTATTCTATAGGGCTATGTGGTGGGGGCTTAAAAAACAACTGTACAAAAAAATATAAATATGAATGCATTTCTCTTACCTCCTACCATCTAACTTTTTTCTTTTTTTTTTTTTTTTTCATCATTCAACGTGTGAAAGCACGTGCGATACCCTGCCCTCATCAGCCGCCAACCAGAGGTGATAACAGTTTCGGTAGCTCAAGCTGGTACTGCCACTCTTGGCACTACCAAGCAGCTTTTGCCACCGAACAGGGTATTTAAAAAAATTTTTAAGATTTAGCCCATATCAGTGTATGGCAAGAATCCAAATTTACCATCTAATTTTTTTTTTTTATCATACAACGTGTGAAAGAACGTGCAGTACCCTGCCCTCATCAGCTGTCAACCAGTGGTAATAACACAGTTTCGGTAGCCCAAGGTTGTACTGCCACTCCTGGTGCTACCAAGCAGCTTTTGCCTTGGGACAGGGTATTTAAAAAAAGTTTTTAAGATTTAGTCCTTATCAGTGTATGTCAAGAATCCAAACTTACCATCTAATATTATCAACAAACTGCCTACTCTGAAAGATAAAACTATTGATGAAGTGATGAAAAGGCTTCTCACATGTTTACAAGAAGCATGAAGAGCATAGTTGGCTGCTGAATCTTCAGGTTTTATATATTTAATAACTACAATTAGATAGCAATATTTGAGACTATACAACTGTATGCAAATTATTTGTATCAGATAGAAATACTTGATACCGTATAACTGTAAATTATTTGTATTAAGAATTGTTACTTGAAGTTATAATTGTTTACTTAGAATTATTATTAGTTACTTGAAAGCTTATAATTGTCAGCCCAGTCAGCTGGGGCTGTAGAATATGCTGAATGCACCTCTGCAAAGGGTTAAGCATCTTGGGTATAATATTAAACCATCTGATAGCAAAGTTCTAGTCCTTGAGCTTTAGGGAATGTGGAATACCCATTCATTGACATTACTCCCATGTTCACTCTGACTCAGCGTAGTTGTATCTGTTAGGGTCCCATTGATGGATCAAATCGAACTGTTTGACATTTAAACTGTTTACTTATGCTAAACTTTTCCAGTCAGCTGGGATTGTAGAATATACTAACTGCATCCCTGCAGAGGGGGGTAAGACTCCCCCCTCCACAAGTGTCCTGGATATGGCACTAAATAATCTGATGGTGAGGCTCCAGTACTGCTGGAGCTTTGGGGAATGCAGATTACCCCTTCATTGCTATTGCTCCCAGGTCCACTCTGGCCCAGAATGGTAGCACCTGATAGGGTCCTATCTATGGGTTAAATAGAACTAAACTGTGTACTTATGCTAAACTGTATTGCTTGAAATAGAACTGTTTATTTGTATAAAAATGGATTTAGCATTAAATAATTTACAAAGGTTAATATGCCATAAAACCAAACAAACAATTATACTAAACTGAATTGTTTGAAATAGAACTGTTTGACTATCTAACTGTGTGTAAACTAATGAAGTTTTATTTGAACTGTTTGTGATACATAGCAATAATTGAAAACATTTAACTGTGTGCAAACAAATGATTAATAGTAAATAGACTTGATCATATTAGATAGAAATAATGGAAACCATTTTACTGTGTTAGCTCAGGCTAATTTAAAGATGTTATCTACAAAATGGGTTCAGAAATCATATATATTTAATATATATATATATATATATATATATAGGATTTGGCATTAAATAACCTACAATGGTTGATATGTCATAAAACCCAACCAAACCAAATTCTATATATTTAATATATATGTATAAAAAGGATTTGGCATTAAATAACCTACAATGGTTAATATGCCATAAAACCCAACCAAACCAACTATATTCTGATTTCCTAATCTTGAGGCATAAAATAACCCCAGAAAGGTTGATATGTCTTTAAAACTAATACATATATTCAAAGCTGAGTGAATTTCAACTTTGTAATTATTGTTCATCAAGTTTTTTTTTTAAATTGTCGATTAATTTGTCTTTTTTTCCCAGGTTTTCTTGTTTGGCGTCATCACTGCTTACACCAGCCTAGGACATTTGGCATTTGGTTCATTTATTGGTAGCTTCAACAATTTCTGGTCAGGTTTTCTGGCCATGGCTGCTTTGCTCACCAGGAACAGTGATTTTACAGAGGTCTACTCTGATGCGACTTTGTCTGGAAAATTGTTTGTTGTTGCTTATCTCATCACTGGTGCAGGACTTTTCTCAGCTTATGTAAGTATAAAACTCTTTGAGGGATTCGCATATCAAATGGCAAAATGGAGAAAAAAACTTGTCAACTCACTAATCGTTGGTATCAAGTCCTGAGTTAATAAAGATTACTCAGATCCACTTTCAACGTTAAATCCAGGATTGGCAAAATGGGTCCTTTCTTGTGGGAAAACTTAAAATTAAATGGCTTGCATAAGTTAAGTATTTTATAGTGATTGGAAGATTTTCTCCCAGAATACAATGTTCATATTTACCAACCCCTCTGCTTGGGCAGGATATGACACAAGGTAAATTTTTAAGCGGAGTTTAACAGGTTTGAATTCAGAGTTTTCCTTCTCCTAGACTAGTTTCCTCACCAAGGCTGAAGAACCAGTCTGCCCTACTATTTACCCATAGCTGGAAGGAGAATAGTTGGATTCATACCTTTCCCAAGGGTATTAGTGCTATGTAAAATGCAATCAGTCTCATCCAGGATTTGAACTCGTGTCGCCGTGTCCATTTCCTACTACAATAACCATTACACCACGGGTACCTCCCAGAATACAATGTTACTTCCCATAGATTTCACACAGAAAGCTGTTTATGGCTTATACCTAGAAGACATTTCAACAGTAATGCAGTTATATATCGTATGATTTCCTGTATTGGCCAGGCTGTCCAATGTTTTCCATATTGTTGGCTGCGATGCACTTCTATTTCATTCTTGATTTCGTCCTTCTTCTACAGGCGGAGTCCCTATGGCGTAGTAGTTCACATGCTGGATGATGACATTGTACTAAGCAAGTCTGAACTCTAGTCACATTATTAAATTCCCTTTCATATTAATCATCATCATTCATCGCTTTTGGCAGGTCTTCAGGGCTACATCCCGTATCCTCACATAGCTGCTGTATGTATGTTCGAGCTGGTCGTCCTGCTTTTGCTTGGCCATATGCAGGAGTCCATCGGAGTACATCACTGATGAGTTCGTCCTTGCTTCTCCAGCAGTGTCTTGCGTGTCTGGTTCATCTAACTTGTATAGTTTTCGTGATGGGAGGCAGGTGGCCGTATAGTTGGTGCCTTGTGGGATCTCCTCTCTGGTTATAGGTTAAATAGTAGCACTGCTGTTCTTTTACAAGAATGGATTTGGCATTAAATAACCCATGAAGGTTGATATGCTCTTTAACAAAGAAATCAAACAAAGCTTCATCATATTAGCCCAAATTGCCTAACAGTTTCATCTTTTCTTTGATGCCACTTGATAACTGCACAAGCCTTCTTGTAGTCTGCGAATGTTGCAACATATCTGGCCCAGCAGAACTGCTTTTGGTACACCACAACCATGTCATTTCCTCTGCTTTTCTTCTCTATATTGATCTGAATAGCTTCACAATTTCATCTTTGTCATAAGTAAGTAAAAAGTAAAGTTAGTGCCCTTAGTCGAAGGGGACCTGAAGGCTCCTTTTCTATAGCTCCAACCCCCTGCTGACAAAGTCAAAATTCCACACACTCTTAAAACCCAAATCAAATTTTTCTATACAAAATGGCAAC
>CAUZXS010005132.1:0-67500 GCA_963585895.1 Sepioteuthis lessoniana | reverse complement strand
CACTCTACGGGGGGTGTCCTTGTGGTGTAATGGTTAAAACAATGGACTAAGGAATCGTAGTAAACAAGTTTGTACTCCAGTTGCACTATTACGTTCACTTTCGGACAAAATACCCTTAGGAACAGTATGAATCCCCTTATCCTCCCAGCTATGGGTTAAATAGTACCACTACTGTTCTTCTAGGAGAATGGCTTTGGCATTAAATTACCTACAAAGGTTAATATTCCATTAAACAAAGAAACCAACCTGTTCCACTCTAGCACTGGCTCATCTGGTATCTGTGCCAATTAGCCAAGTAATGACATAGATTCACATAAATTCAGGCTGAGTGAATCTATGACCAGCAAGGTCACCTAGCATATGTGCCAGGAGACTTAGCAAAAGCTCGCCTAGTTCACATTGCACCTCATGATCCTATGACCAGCATCACACAAGTTTTGGTTTGTGCACAACCTTCCCTTCTTCCTAATCCCCCTCTAAAAATCCTGTGTCAAATCCTGTCTGGTGAGAGGCGCAGATAAATATTGCTAACAGTATTAATAATATAAACACTCTCTTAAGAATTGAGATTTAAAGAAAAATAAATGATATCATCTATACTGTGGATAAAATGATAAATGTTTTCTTTCCATCTTTGATTGAAACCCAAAGTTAATGTTTTACTCTGGTTTTGTTTGCATTATGAATAGAACACAAGTAAAATTACAACACAGTATGGAATTACACTGGGCTTTGCAAGTGGCTTGGTCACTTTGAAACAGGCTCGCTATGCACTTGCAACTTCTCTATAAAGTATTTGAAATATTGTCCTCTCATTGACATTGTGAAATGTAGAAAGATATGCCAGTCATTTCTTTATCTAAAAAATTTTTTTTTTTTCTACAGAGTGATTGATGAGTGACTCCCTATTAAATAGAAGTTATTTTTTTCAATCACCCTATATATATATATATAATAAGTGTTGGTTGTCACTAAATCACTTTGTGGGTTTGTGTTGAACCAAGTGCAATATAATATGGAGAGTGCTCAATATCTTGGATAGAGCTATTATATAATAATAAATATATATTAGATATATATATAAAATTCATGGAATTTAGACTGTGCCCCCTGGGTTTCATGGAGTTTTTTGCAAAACATCAATCATCAGGCAGTTAAGAAAATGAAATGAATCCAAAATCGAAAAAATACGGTAAAAAAACTGTTGGGATTTTGTAGGATTCTTTACGTCTGGTTGTAAGTGTGTGTGAGTGGGTGTGTGCATGTATGTGTGTGTGTGTGTGTGTGTATATATATATATATATATATATATATATATATATATATATATATATATATAAATAACTCCCTGTTCAATCGGAGTTACTTTTTCATCAACCTGAATGTATAGTGTGTGTGTGTGTATATATATATATATATATATATATATATATATATATATAAATATATATATATATATATATATAGAGAGAGAGAGAGAGAGAGTAACTTCTCTTATACCAGATGTATATCTGTATACAAGGTGCAGCTGATATTTGAGGACAAATTTTATGTATTAGAAAAACACTTTTAAAACAAAAGAAGATAATTGTATTTAACTACAAATAACAAGCATAGAAGTTAGCTAACGACTGATTAACTTTATTCAATAAAACCACCACTAGCGTCTATAACTGCTTTTATATGTCGTTGAAATCTGTTGCAAGCTCTGACTGACTGCTCTTTATTCATGTCTGACATTACTCAAACTATGGCAGCTTTTTAAAATTCTTTGGTGTTATAGGGATGTTCATTAAGCTCCTTCTCAGCATGCTCTACACCTATGAGTCCAGTGGGTTGAGATCTGAAGAGTTAGGAGGCCAAATCTTAGGGGTGATGTGATTGTACAAATCAGCCATCCATTCTTATTTCTGCAGGATTTTTGAGTTTGTTTAAAAGTCGTTTGGATCTATTTAAATGGTTTTTCTTTTGATCTTTCTAAAATAAATTGACATCTTTTCATCATGGAGGATTTATATCAAATGTCTTCATGAACACTCCTTCTGATTGTCTTTTCAATTTTTTGGCAATTGACCTCATTGACAAACCTCAGTTTTCTTCAATTGTCTGCTTAACTTTATAAATTCGAGTGTTCTCATTGAATTGGAATGTGTAGGATGTTTTTTTACGTTTTGATACAGACATTGTTATCATTTTCTTTTTCTAACTCTTTACGTATCTTGTAGACAAACAATCTTTCTAAATCCCCGGGATCAGCCTTTAATAACACAATCACAACATGCCTTTTCATTTCATTTGTTAGCATAGGGTCTGTCATTATTAATTTCTGAAAAATAATAGTAAAAATTAATAGAAATCAGTATTAATCTAAAATATATGTGTCCTCAATTACCAGCTGCACACTGTATATGATTAAAAAGTATTTCTCTTATATAGCAGTTACTTTTCAATCAACCTCTGTGTGTGTGTGTGTGTATATACATATATATATATATATATATATATATATATATATATATATATATATATATATATATATATATCTGAACCAATGGTTGCCCAGTCAACTGGGGCTGTAGAATACACTGACTGCTTCTCTGCAGAGAGGTAAGACCCCCCCCCCAATGAGTGTCCTGGATATGACACTAAACAATCTGATGGTGAGGTTCCAGTAATGCTGGAGCACCCCTTTATTGCCATTGCTCCCAGATCCACTCTGGCCCAGAGTGGTAGCACCTGATAGGACCCTATCTATGGGTTAAATAGAACTAACAGCATACTTATGCTAAAATGAATTGAGTAAACTGAATAGCTTGAAATAGAAACGTTTTTGACAATTAAACTGTAGTTACACTTAAACTGCGTGCTTATGCTTAACTGAATTATTTGAAATAGAACTGTTTTTCGACATTAAAACTGTATTTACGCTTAACTGAATTGTTACATATAACTGCTTGAATAGTTTGAAATGGAAATGTTTTTGACAATTAAACTGTGTACTTATGCTAAACTGAACTGTTTTCAATACGACAGATTATTTACATAAAAATGGATTTGGCGTTAAATAACCTACAAATGTTGATATGCCATAAAACCAACCAAACCTAAACCTGAACCAATGGGGAACACTCTATCCAGTGGGCCGGTAGAAATAGTACTTGATGTCTCCTTGCATAATTCACTTATTAGTATTAAATAGGAATAAGTTGAACCATACAACTGTGTGCAAATTATTTGTATTAGATAAGAATACTTGAACCCATTCAACTGCGTGCAAATAATTTGTATTTGATTGGAATACTTGAAACCATTCAACTGCGTGCAAATAATTTGTATTAGATAAGAATACTTGAACCCATTCAACTGCGTGCAAATAATTTGTATTAGATAAGAATACTTGAACCCATTTAACTACGTGCAAATAATTTGTATTTGATTGGAATACTTGAAACCATTCAACTGCGTGCAAATAATTTGTATTAGATAAGAATACTTGGACCCATTTAACTACGTGCAAATAATTTGTATTTGATTGGAATACTTGAAACCATTCAACTGCGTGCAAATTATTTGTATTAGATAAGAATACTTGAACCCATTCAACTGCGTGCAAATAATTTGTCTTAGATAAGAATACTTGAACCCATTTAACTACGTGCAAATAATTTGTATTTAATTGGAATACTTGAAACCATTCAACTGCGTGCAAATAATTTGTATTAGATAAGAATACTTGAACCCATTTAACTACGTGCAAATAATTTGTATTTGATTGGAATACTTGAAACCATTCAACTGCGTGCAAATTATTTGTATTAGATAAGAATACTTGAAACCATTCAACTACGTGCAAATAATTTGTATTTGATTGGAATACTTGAAACCATTCAACTGCGTGCAAATAATTTGTATTTGATTGGAATACTTGAAACCATTCAACTGCGTGCAAATAATTTGTATTAGATAAGAATACTTGAACCCATTCAACTGCGTGCAACTAATTTGTATTAGATAAGAATACTTGAACCCATTTAACTACGTGCAAATAATTTGTATTTGATTGGAATACTTGAAACCATTCAACTGCGTGCAAATAATTTGTATTTGATTGGAATACTTGAACCCATTTAACTACGTGCAAATAATTTGTATTTGATTGTAATACTTGAACCCATTTAACTACGTGCAAATAATTTGTATTTGATTGGAATACTTGAAACCATTCAACTGCGTGCAAATAATTTGTATTAGATAAGAATACTTGAACCCATTTAACTACGTGCAAATAATTTGTATTTGATTGGAATATTTGAAACCATTTAACTACGTGCAAATAATTTGTATTTGATTGGAATACTTGAACCCATTCAACTGCGTGCAAATAATTTGTATTAGATAAGAATACTTGAACCCATTTAACTACGTGCAAATAATTTGTATTTGATTGGAATACTTGAAACCATTCAACTGCGTGCAAAAAATTTGTATTAGAAGATAATATTCAAATTTGCAAATTTAATTTGATCCGATTTCTTGAAAATATAAAAGCATTGTATCAAATTATTAGAATCAGATAGGGATACTAGAGTAAGTAAAGTTGGCAACTGTAGTCAAGGGTGATCAGAAGGCTCTCTTTACAACAGCTACTACACCAAGGTGTAGGGGAGGGTGCTACTCCTTTCCCAGGATTGCTCCACTTTACCCTTCATATATACCTTATATTGCTGAGTGTTAAGCAAGGAGGTATCAAGTACCATTTTTAAAGTCTTTGGTATGACGCAACCTTAGATTGAACCCAGGCCTCTTAGACCATTGAACACTTGTGTACTAGTAAATGGCTATCATTAAAAAGGGATGATTGACTATGACACTAGATTACATTCGGTGGTGAGGCTCCAATCCCAAAGCTCTGGTTGGGGTGGAATACCCTCTTCATTGACATTATTCCCAGTTCCACTATAACCTCGAGGAGTAGTACCTGTTAGGATCAGATTTATGGGTCAAATTGATCTGTTTGAACATTATTAGTATTAGATAAGAATACTTGAAACTACATAACTGTAAATAAAGGATTATTATTCCATAGGAATATGTGCCTGAAACAGTAAAGTAGTTTATGAATTATTTATAATTCAGTAATGGCTAACATGCTGGACTGCCGTATTACAGTAATTCAGCTGAGGAGTCCTTATCGTGTTGTGGCTAACACGCTCGTCTGCCGTATTGCAGTAATTCAGCTGAGGATTTCTTATCGTGTTGTGGCTAACACGCTCGTCTGCCGTATTGCAGTAATTCAGCTGAGGATTCCTTATCGTGTTGTGGCTAACACGCTCGTCTGCCATTTTGCAGTAATTCAGCTGAGGAGTCCTTATCGTGTTGTGGCTAACACGCTCGTCTGCCGTATTGCAGTAATTCAGCTGAGGAGTCCTTATCGTGTTGTGGCTTACACGCTTGTCTGCCGTATTGCAGTAATTCAGCTGAGGAGTCCTTATCGTGTTGTAGCTAACACGCTGGACTGCCGTATTGCAGTAATTCAGCTGAGGAGTCCTTATCGTGTTGTAGCTAACACGCTGGATTGCCGTAATTGCAGTAATTCAGCTGAGGATTCCTTATCGTGTTGTGGCTAACACGCTCGTCTGCCGTATTGCAGTAATTCAGACGAGGAGTCCTTATCGTATAGTGGCTAACACGATAAAATGGAACAATGTAGTGAGTTTAAAACCCAGTTGTGCTATTGCATTCACTTTTAGACTAATGCTCTTGAGTAAGATATAAACCCTCTTATCCTCTTAGTTTTGGGTCAAATATTACTACTACTGTTCTTTTACCAAGGATGGCTGCAGCATTGAATAACCCATGAATGTTGATATGCCATTAAAACAAAGAAAATTCATAATGTAGATATAAATGTACACTGTGCACAATTCCCTGGCCTCTTGGCAAAAAATAACCCCAGACAGGTTGATATGTCATTAAAATCAATTAAACAATCTATTAGTTGTCTTTTCTATTCTTGGAATTTTTTCTCGTCTCCCACAAGGTGTAAAAGTTACAACCTCTGCCAGTCAGCTTTGCACTAAAAGATGGAGGGTCAGAATTTATCTTTGATGCTTGGGGCATCTCAAAAGGCAAAGCAGCATCCTTGTATACACTTGATGGTCCTCACTATAAATTTCATGTTGTCAGACTTGCCTTCAAAGAGGGCAGCTCTTAGTAAATATCCTCCTTCATCACGTAAAATACTCTGAGAAAATGACTAATACGAGGATCATTAAATAAGTTTCCAGACTTTTTTCATATGGGCACTTTTATTGATAGTACACATATGAGACTCTAGTCCCTTTCGAAGTAATCTCCTCCGTCTGCAATGCATTTGTTGTACCATTCCAACAATTTCTGGAAGGCCCCATTGAAGTCCTCTTGTGTGAGCATGTCAATGACCTTCGTCACAGCCTCTTTCATCTCCTCAATTGTCTCACAATGACAGCCTCTAAGTTTTTCCTTGAGCTTAGGGAATAACCAAAAGTCACAGGAAGCAAGGTCTGGACTATAGGGAGGGTGAGGAACTGTCTTGATGCCCATCTTGGTCAAATAGTCTGTGACAAGGATGGAGTTATGGACTGGTACATTGTATTGGTGGAAATGCCACTGACCCAATTTAAAGAGTGCTGGCCTCTTGCGACGGAATCTCTTCCTGAAATCCCTTAAAACCTCAACATAGTAACCGTAACCCTTGGCCAATCAACTCTGGTGTCTCACAGACTCCCTGCCTTCCTTGAACCTCTTATGTCACTCAAAAACTGATGCTCGATTCATGCTATATGGTCCAAAAGCAGTGTGAAGCATTCCATACGTTTCTGTGGCATCAATTTTTCCAAGTTTAAAACAGAATTTTATTGCATATCGTTCTTCTAAAGTGTCCTCGCATCCAGATTGCATTTTTGAAATTCACCAGCTGTCACAATCAGGCTTTAGTAGGGTGTATTCCAATTGCTGCTGTAGCTGTTCATTTGAAGCTGAAATCATAAAAATTGGTCAGTTATCTCATAAGATGTATAGCAATAAGATACTGAATTTTCAAGAGTCTACGACAATTTTAAATGACTGTACAAAAAATGGCTGGAAACTTATTGAATGCACCACATATGAAGTAGTTATACAGTAATACCTCTTATCCATGGCAGATATTTACCAAAACCTTCTTCCCAGCTGATGCTTAAAACTATGAATAGTTGTGGAACTTATAGAAGCTGTTTTTTCTCTTGTACATTCATATGTACATATAACCAAGAACAGAGTAACAACAATAATTGATCAGAGCAATCACTACAATATATTCTAATAAAGAAAATTAGATGACAGATTCTTACTGTAGATCTTAGCAGCTTCAGCGTATCATTTTTATTTCCTTTTTACTTAAAGGAAATACTATAGCTTCTCATTGGCACATTTGATTTACTAGCATCACTTATTCTTCTACTTTGAGACCATCAATAAGTAAAGCTTAGGAATTGTTTATTTCTGGGTTTAATCACAGCTAACATTTCTGTTTAAGACGTGTTGCAAATGTTGATATTTCATTGAACTATTTAGTCTTTTGGCCCTTTAACTGTAAGATATCCTGTATCTGTGATAACAAAATTTGTAGAAAATCAAGCAAAAGATATTTAAACATCAGTCTAAGTCATTGAGCCTTAAATATTGGGCTTACAATATATAGCACTAAACCCAAAATATTGGACTTATAATGTATATTAAAATAGCACTCAAGGGCTTATACTATATAATAAAATAGAACTCAACCCAAAACATTACGATTATACTGTATCATGAAATAGCACTCAACCTAAAATATTGGACTTACTGTATAATAGTACTCAGCCCAAAATTTTAGGCTCGCTAGGTATAGTAAAATAATACGCTGCCTGAAATATCTGCTTATAGGTTCAATAATAAAGAGTGGAATTGTCTTGGCTATATTTTTTTTCAAAGAGATGAATGTGCAATATAATTGTAATGCATGATTTTAAAAATCTCTCTTTAATATATCTTAGAATTTTATGAGATTAGCATGACAAATGAAGGTTTTGTTTTCTTAGATGTAATTTTTTTTTCTTTGTTTCTTACAGAGAATCAATTGGATAATCAAAAACCTGTGGGACCTGCAAGCCCCCTTCAGCCTAATGTTGGCTATGGATTAGATTTACCAATCATGCCGGCAGGGAAGATGAAGTTACCAGGACCTTTACCCATGGAACGGGCTACCAGGCCCTTTCCTGCTTCTCTGAAGCCCAAGACGGATCCGGCAGAGAAGATTTCTCCAAAGACCTCGGAACTTCCACCAAAGCCAACCTACAAGTGTGCCAAAGTGAAAGATCCTAAAATGCTGCCGCCCTACAACCCGACAGTCGGATCTGGCATCCGCCTCCTGCGCCACTCAGCCGAATCCAAAAGAGGCCAGAGACGAGACAACTTACCGCTCCAAGAGTCCAGTTCTGGGTCCGAGCTAGATGCTGTCTCCCACGGTCGACGTTTGCCCGGTAAACGCAACTTGCGCAAGACTAAATCTCGTGGGAAGGGGAAGGGTGGTGCTGCCAGTCTTGTTCCTGTGGGAATCTTTGAACAGCTAAATCTCGAGATGTCTGTCTCTGATGAGGATATATCCAATATGAATGGCCATTCTAAAACCATTGACAGCAGTAGTCTGAAACTGGAAGATGTTACATTGGATTTGATGGGAACTTGTCCCACAATGATGCTGTCGGGTCAACCAAAAGAACCTACAATTCTTGAGGATGATCCCTGAACTCTGTCAATATCCAATGAACAAGACCGACAGTGTAACAATGTTGTAGCTGGGCTTGTTTTGTGTATAAATGGAAAAAAATATCAAGTTGTTTCTCGTGGATGACTGAATCCTCTGTTCTTATGGGAGGATGTTTATGAGAGATATAAATATATACATATATGTGTGTGTATACACACACACACACACACACACACACATACATACATACATACGCACACACATATATATATATATATATAGTCATGCTTGCATCTACATACATACAATGTATACACACGTGTGTATGTGTATGTATATATATATATATATATATATATATATATATATTTACACACACACAAACATACATAAAATATATGCACACTTGTGTGTGTGTGTGTGTGTGTATGTATATATATATATATATATATATATATATATGCGCACACACACATATATATGTGTCATGCTTGCATCTACATACGTACAATGTATACACACGTATGTGTGTGTATATATATATATATATGTGTGTGTGTGTGTGTGTGTGTGTGTATATATATATATATATATATATATATATATATATATATATATATACACACAAGCACACATAAAATATATGCACGTGTGCGTGCGTGCATCGTGCGTGTGTGTATATATATATATATGTATATATATAATTAACATCAGACCTACAAACATTTCTTGAACCAACACTGACCCACAAATACAAGATAGAGAAAATCTGGTATAATATGAAATTAAAAAAAAAAATAAAAAAAGATAAAAATGAATAAAACAAATATATTTTAACTCTTGAAAACAAAACAAAAAAAAAGAAAAAAATTCTCTTTTCTACAAATATTTATCTTTGGGAGCCATTTTGTTAGATTTTGTGTTTATTTAAAACAGAAAACATAAAACAAAAAATCCTAACACTCAGTGAAAAGAAAAAAGGGAAAAAAAAAATTAACTCAAGTTGGTGAAAAGAATGACTTTACTTTTTTTAAAAATAATCTCCATTGAAATTCACAAAGATGTTGAATGTTAGTGTCCATTTCGTGCTGGCCGCCACATTGTTCTGATTTTTATCCTGAAAATCAATGAGATTCCTCCCCTGCCATACAATTACCCTGTTCAACCTGAGAAAAACAAATTATTTTCATCAAAATGCTTTTTGTCTACAGATAATATCATCGTGTCAGTTAGTTCATATATGATCCTTTCTTCATCAGTTGTAATCTACCAAAATTGCATCAGGTGGAATCTAAAAATTTTTTTTTTTTTTTCGTTTTTTTTTTTTTTTTTTTTTTTTAACCTCTGTTTACCTCTCAAATACAAAAGAGTTAACTTTTTTTTTTTTTTGTAAAACAAGGCTTGATCAAACTTGCTGTTGTCTTTCTATTGAAAGGTCCAATATGAAAAAAAAAAAGTAAAAGAAAACTTCCCTAGCTCTGTCATGTGACCATTTTCTTTTAAATTTGACTCCATCCTTCACAAATCAAATCTTTCTGCTTATTTCTTGCTTTATGAACTAAGAAATTGTTTAATTTTATTCATAATTTGTTAAATGTATAATCTGAAAGTCATAAGTCTGAATTTTGAAAGGAAGAAATTAGCCTAGGGTTTATTTCCAGGACCAAAATATATATATAGACTTTACTATATAAACCTACATGTTTAGTAACCACTAAAAGATATTTACCAAAAAAAAATATTCCATTCCATTGATTAATTAAAGTATGCACTTCTTAAACTCCTGATCGTTAACGTATTCTAACCCCTCCCCATCTCCTTATATATATGTTTTCGTTTTGTTTTTTTATTAGATTTGTATAAATTTTTATTAATTTATAAAATATATATTTAGAGATTACCAAGTGGTTAAAAACTTTTTTTATTTTTTGAATAATTTTGCACAAAAAATTTCATAGCGATATTATTTTGCTTTTGGATATAAATTGTTGACGTATATTATGTCTGCTTATCCGAAAACGGATTTAAAATGTTTCAAGATATATACCATATTTCCTGGTTCATAAGGTGCACATTAGAATAATTCTTTGCTAATATTGCACACCCGTCTAGTATTGACTGGTATTATGAATAGAGGGTTATTTACTATAGCTCGAAATCAGCAGCTTTCGAGGTTGGAATGGTTGCAGGGAGCAGTATTGCCCACGTCCAATACTTTTGTATACAAGGAAGTACTCATAGCATAGTGGCTAACATCATAGTTAGCTAATCAGGCTTTTAGACTAATACTCTTGGCAAAGGTATGAACCCCCTTGTCCCTCCCAGCTATGAGTTAAATAGTATCTCTATTGTTCTTCTACAAGAATGGCTTTGTCACTAGATAAAGGACAAAGGTTGATGTGCCATTAAACAAAGAAAGCAAACATTTGTCAACCATGTGATAGATGCCAGGAAATAGAATACATGTATTACAATCAGTTTCCATATTTGTGAATAAACATAGAAGGAATACTGGCATAATTCATGAAGTTTTTACCAACAAAAAATAAATACAGGAATAATGTGTTCAATATTTTTATCATCAGAGTAGGAATGTTATGGACAAAAATACATGTGCAAATATATATATATATATATATATATATATATATATATATATATTATAGAAGAACTAAAAAGTATATTAAGAAAAATATTTTTAACTTCTTGGAAACATAAAAAGTTAACAGAAAATTTGTCCTGTCATTTGTGTGTATGTGTGTTGCAAACAGTTGGCCTCCAACTCGAACCTCACTCTCTTTTATGTATATATCAGGAAAAAAATTTTTTTTTTTTTTTAACTCTTTCAAAATATAAAAAGTTTGCAGAAAATTCAAATCCACTTGTTTTAATTACACACACACACACACACACACACACTTATATATGGAGAAAAATTGAAAAACAGTAATCCAACAGTGAAGAATTTATTTATAAGTTGATGTTAAACATTTCGGTTTTTAACGTCGACTTTTCTTTCCTATAAATTCTTCACTTTTGGATTCTTTTGTTTTTCAATTTTTCTCCATGCTGTTGGATTCCTTTCTATTATTTACTTCATATATATATATATAGTGCCAGAGTAGGGGGGTAGAAAATGAAATAACTTCCTCTAATTTTTAACTTCTTTATTTTTAAGATATGTTGAGGACCTAATTCCGGGACCAGAAACTGCTTTGCTTTATAGGAAATATGAACTTTCATTTTGTATATTTAACCCTTTTAATGCTGTGTACACCCGTGTCAGAATTCTTAAAACTATACTGTTGGCAAGTAAACTTGAATTCCTATATTTGTGCCATGTACAAATATAATCAAATTTCATTCTAGGTTTTATTTACCAGTCCCTATTTTCCACTTGCTGAGAGATTCTGCGGAAAAATCTTTTGTATTATTCCATAAATGCACCAAATTAAATTCACCTTGGGAAAAATTTTCTAGTATTTTTTTATTTTTTTGTGGGTGTGTGTGCGATTTGAACTAATTAGACCCTCAAACTGAATGGTTATTTGACTTTATGAATACTGTTCCAGAAACTGGTGATCATTCTACATTGAATTAAAATGTGAAAGTAACCCTTATGAAATTCAGTTTTTTTTTTTTGTTTTTGTTTTTTTTATTTTATTTTGCAAAATAAAATAAATTGAGGTGAATTTAAGGGTCTAATTAATTCAAGTCACAAAAAAAAAAAAATTTCCTAGTGAACTTGAATCGTTGCACATGTGGAATTTGACAAAAATTTCTCCTATTTTGATACCAAAATCAAATATTTTCGGCTTATTTGAATTCCGATTGTTGCCATAGAGATTTCTAAAGGTCAAATGATATCATTCACTTCATTCTGAAAAAATCCTGGAAGGAATTTTATTCAAAAAAATGTTCTTTAGCAACAGTTCATAATATTTAATGGTGATTCAATTGTTTTAAATAATGTTTTTAAAAAGGCTTCTTTTTTTCTTTTTGGGGAATATGTGGCATTAGGAATTGTTGGAAATTGGAAAATATGAGATTGAAAGGATTAAGAAGTTCTGTAAACAGGCTGATATTACAGTTTAGAATTTTGAGAGCAGAATGTCATTGGCAGAAACAATTTTTGTTTTATGGAAATTTCTGATGTATTTAAGAATCAATTTTGGATTTATACTCCAATCATTAATCGGTCAGTAATAATTATAGGTATCCTAGCTGTTTATATAATCTGTGGTATGATAAGGATTTCTTAAATTTTTTTCCTCATACGATGTGTGAAAGCACGTGCGATACCCTGCCCTCATCAGCCGCCAACCAGGGGTGATAACACAGTTTCGGTAGCTCAAGGTGGTACTGACACTACCAGTACATCAAGACTTTTATTTACTTCAATTATTATAGATATGACATGGCAAATTGATTGAAATTATTTTACTATATGAAATACACTGGAAGTTATTTTACTATAGAAATTTGTTTTATTGTATGTAGTAGGTTTATATTTCTGTCTGGTGATTGTGCACATCACATGAAATTGACTTCTAATTTTCATAATTATATTTTTATGCAAAAACTTTTCTTATTTGCTTTTCTTTTTATCATATATAAGCTGAAAATTGTTTTAGTAATTTTAGATCATCTATATGCTGTGCATTGAAAATCAGGAAGACAGAAATGGTCTAGAGTTTGAAATTAAAGCAAGCATTACTCACAGAATAGGGCTATTATATGTATGTATATGTAAATGCGTTGCTAATGATTTCACTCTAGAAGGCATTGTAAATGATTTTATTCTAGAAAAGGAAGAGATTTCCTAGTTCAGAATTTAGACAAGTGTTCATGATCATACGTATAATGTTAGTGTATTGCTAATGATTTTTGACAAAATTTCCCCCTTTATTTTGATACCAAAATCAAATATTTTTGGTTTATTTGAATTCTGATTGTTGCCATGGAGATTCCTGGAGGTTAAATGATATCAATCATTTCCCTCTGAGCAAATACTAAAAAAGAAAACACTGTGAAAATTTTAATGGAGAAATCTTTTGGTAATGATTTATTATAGAAATGTATTTAAAATAAACTGGAAGAAAGTGGCCTGTAATTCATGCAAGTGTTGCTAACAGAATTTATAGATATTGGAAGTCAATAATATAAAGACATTGATAATGATTTTAATATAATATTCATGGAAGGGATTGTCTGTGGTCAGGAAGTAAGCTTTACTAACAGAAGATGGTTATGTAAATAATGTCAATGCATTGCTAATGATTTTAATGTAGGAATGCAATGAAAATCAAGAAGAACTGGATTGTCAGTGGTCATGAATTAATGCAAGCATTACTGATACAATACAGTTTTATTTATATATATATATATATATATATATATATATATATAATGTAAATGAATTTAAAAAATCAGGTAGAAAAGAATTAATGCTAGCATTATTGATATACAGACAGAAAGTTTTATTCGATAAAGTTTGGAATAAAATCTGCTGATATGAGAAAAGAAAGACAATACACAAAATTAAATCGACATGTTTTGCTACCAGGAAAGCTCCATCAGAAACGGCTTTTTATTTGGCCAAAAAATAGTCTACACACTTTTCTCCTCATTCAGAGATGGGGAGAAAACATTGATTAATTTTCAGCTTGGATTAAACGTTGATTTAATTTTCCATTTTGTCTCACTTTTCTCTCATAGAAAATAATGATAATTAGAAGAAATCCTCAATGAAAAATATTGTTTTTGAAATCAAGGGATATGTAAAGAAAATGCTGTTGAGCATTATATAATGAGAAATATGTCAAATATGGAACATAGTTCAGAAATTCAACATGAAATTCTAGAGGTTAATGTTCTGGATTGCAGAGGGAGTGAAGAGTCTCCGTGGTGTTGTGTCTGTTACATCGTAAGCAAAATTGAGTTCAAGTTGTACTGTCATGTTCAATTTTGGACTAATGCTTTTGATAAAGGCATGAACCTTCTTATCCCTCCAGCTAGTAGTTAAATAGTATTACTACTGCCGTTCTATGTCATTAAACAAATAAACTGAAACCAAACCATTGACATAAAAGTGTTTAATTTTACTGAAAACATTCAATATTATAGAAATGAATATTTCACTTCGATATTTTATCTTGACTAGACACTAAATGCTATATTGGTGTTTCCGGTGCTAAATACACTCAAGGGGCATAACTCTTTCTGTACAAGTGGTCTGATATCTGCTTAGTCCATTATGCATTGATCTATCTTGCTTGGATGAACCTACCCAAAGAATTCATATCTTCTGTGTATAATTCTCCAGATTAATGAAGCTAATAATCTTCTTCACAATAATAATTAAATAATAACAAAGTATTTTTTTTTCTTTGTCAGACTTTAAATTATACTCTGGTATTTTTTTAGTTGGAAAAAAAACCCTTGTGCCTTATAGATTTTTGGAATAATACTCTTTGTTTATTTAACCTTTTTACATTTCAAATCACATTCACATGGAATTATAAGGAGATCTAAAGTTTAAAATCTGCTGTCATTTGTTTTTAGGTTGAATAATCAGTCTATTTTTATTTATTAATATCAGCTTTTAACACCACCATATCATCACCCTGCCTTCTGAGTCCCAAGGCATTTATGAACCCTTTAGATAATCCATTAGCACTTAAAATAATTCCTGATCTAATTCTTTGATTACTTGAAGGTCACCATTGATTTAATTTGCTCTATATATTAAAATTTTCCAAATTTTCATCTATTTTTTATCTTCTTGTAAAAGTGTTGATATGATTATACCTTCCACTCACTGAATTAGTCCTGTTTTTATCATCTGTATATTTCTAAAATTTTCACATTTGTGGCTATATATATGTAAGGAGGCCCCTTGGTATAGTAGCTAATGTACTGGTTTGTGACATGATTATAAGTGAGTCTGAACTGTAATCGTGTTATGTTCATTTGCAGACTAATACCATTGAGAAAGGTATAAACCTCCTTTATCACTGCTGTCTTTTTATAAGGATGGCTTTGGCTTTAATAATTCATGAAGGTTGACATGTCATCAAACAAACAAAAAATATATATATACAGGATGATTGAAAAGGTACCCCTATTTTAAAATACTTATAATTTATTTTTTGACTGTGATTTTTTAAAAGAAATAAATTATAAATATTTTGAAATGAGGAGGGTAATTTTCAATCACCCTGTATTTATGACATATGTAACCCAGGAAAAGTGGCACATATTGACATTTTTACTAAAGCAATACATTTGAAATATTCTCATACAATTTGCCATTAAGTGATAATTTTGTTGAGTGTTACAAAAAAATTTCAACTACAAATTAACATAAAAGTACTAATAAAAATTCATGATAAATTTATAAAGTGTTTTCATTCCTTATCTACTGAGTCTGCTAGTGTCAACTTCATCCATACCAGCAGATGTGCAGGCTGAAAACATACTCATCCACTGCATACTAGAACACAGTTCTAATTATTCATGATATAATAGTAATTTCATTAAAGACACATACAGCAGACCTTCTTTGCCACAGATTTTTTCACCAATGAATGAATATAAGAATATTTGGTTTAGTAGGTTAGAGATTAATGAGGTACGTATTTTGCAGATGATAGCCAAAGTTTGTTGTCTCAGAAACTGTACTTGGTAAGGCTGATTGTGTACTGAAAAATAAGTTTCTCACTTTTCAATGTTACAAATGTTTCTAATTATCTCCCCTTAAAACGTAAGCTGCCATTTTGTTTTTGTTAAATTTCATATTTGTTCTCTAATTCTAGAAGTACATAAAGACTTTTTTCCTCTTTTTCACTTTAGTGAACTGCATTATCATTGTAATCCAATATTAAGATTTGGTCACATGACATCTGTGGAAGTCATACTAGTGAGAGTTCAGCTTGGACATGCCTTGGTTTCTTCTTGTCATAAAAACTAGCAAAAGAGTTTATAACATTATTATTACCTACATAAAAGCCATTATTAATCTCATTATTAACTACTCCTATTATTCTTGCCATTATTGATAAATTTGCTGGATGTAAAATTCATTTTTTGCCCATGAAAAAAAAAAACAAAAGGAAAAAACAAAATAAAAAAATTTCATACAGATATATTGTTGCTAAAGATAATAAAAATATTGTTGGTTTGAAAACAATAGAAAAAAATGATTTGCTTGTTTTATTCTTTTTTATTGATATATTTTCAAAAATATTTTTCTTTTTTTTTTCTTTTTTTTTTTCTTTTCTTTCATAACTGATTTAACTCTTTAAACCAAAAGGTTAATAATTCAACCCTTTGTAACTAAATGATAATGTTATGGGTATGTTACCAAAAAAACACAGCGACAAGTTGAAACTTTTACACTGATTATCTCCCCTTTATTATTTTCATGGATAATTTTTTAAAGCTAATAAGCATCAATAAGGTATGCTGACAACATGGATTCTTTAGACTCTTTCTCTCTATGTGTCCCTATCGGGCATTGCACCTGGTAATTCCTCCAGATGGTACACAGTGTTAGCACAGAACTGATAAATGTAAGATTTTGCTGGTTGGCCAACACTTGTGTGTCCAGTGGGTTATGAGATTAATGTAAATTTTTACTGGTTGTATTTTAATATACATTGTAAGCCCAATAATTAAGGCTCAAAGATATCATGATGTGTAGTTCCTATCAAGCTTTTTTCTCCAACTATCTGATATTTTCAGGTGAGTTTTTACTTGGTTAAATCAAAAGTTTTGCAATATTTTGTTAATGCACGGCACAGTTTGGCAGTTCCAGACACTTTTGCCAAAGTCATGAAGGTGAGAAACCACACCAGACTGTGTTATTCTGAGCTCAGCTGATATTCTCTGAATATTACTCACCAGGTTTCCCTCTCTAGCCTACAGTACAACCTCAGAATCCACAATTTGAGGCCTACCTGACCTTTCTTGATTGTTGAGGTTCTTGCAACTTGTGCAAAATCCTTTGAACCATCAGCTTAACGTACTGTGATTAACTGCTTCTTCACCTTTTGCACAACAAATGCAGCTGCATTTTGGCCCGGTGCAGACTCATGAAGCATTACATCACAAATTAGACTGCATCATGTTCGTCTGTATGACTTTCAAATCAAACAGTGAAGCATTTCACAATATGTCAGTCCATTGGCGTAATGGTTTGAGTGTACACCAATGGCCCAGGAGACCAATCCTAGGTTGAATCATACTAAAGACTCAAAAAATGGTACTTTTGGCCTAATTGTTAGAGTGTTTGCCAATGGCCCGGGAGACAGGGGTTCAATCCCAGGTTGTGTCATACCAAAGACTCAAAAAATGGTACTTGATGCCTCCTTGCTTAACACTCAGCATTATAAGGTAAAAATTAAGGGTAAAGTAGAGCAATTCAGGGAAAGAAGTAGCGCCTTCCCCTACACCTTGGAGCTTTCAAGTCGCCCTCAACTATGATCGCCAACTACTATACCTCCTTGCATAACACTCAGCATTGTAAGGTATGGATCAAGGTTAAGTGGAGCAATCCAGGGAAAGGAGTAGCACCCTCCCCTACATCTCAGTGTAGTAGCTATGTATTTGTCTTTGTCGCTGCCTCCCACCAGACACGACTTGACACAAGGTCAAAAGCCCGAAGGCCGATTAAAGTGGGGATAAAGGGGAGGGGAGGTCGGGAACGAATCGAGACTCAAACCCTGCTTGTCTGTGCTGCTCATCGGCTCACTTAGTGCAATGTGAGCCTGATGAGGCAAGCAGTTTCATGAACCCAAATGTGGGTCCGGGCACGTATGCCAGTTAACGGCTTAAACTAGACGCTTGGTCTAGTGCCGTGCATGGGGGACAAAGGAGACAAAAATGCAGCTCGCCCACCCGAAGGTAGCCTAGTCGAAACTAGGTGCCTAATTAAATAGTAGCTATTGAAAAAAGAAGTTTCGGGTTGCCCCTCTTACTACTGTGGTACTCTGTATTTAGCATATACATACCAAAATATCACAAAACTTTTGATTTGCCCTCCTATTTTATTTTTATCATCAAAGCATGCTAACAGTACAGACCCCTTGACACTCACTATCTATTTCTATCGACCATCACTCTTAGCAAGTCCTCTAGACGGCATCCAATGTCTATAGAGCTGGTTAATGCAAGATTTTGCTGGTTGGCCAAAACTGATTTGTCTATTGGTATCATCCTTATTTTCCCAGAAGTGACCAACATGTTTTGTTCATCTTACTTAAATGGTTTGTGTGATGGGAGGTAAGTGGCAGTACAACTGTTGTTTTGTAGGATGCTGCTTCCTGAGAAACACTTAAATTTTATTACCGTATTAGAAGCAGGATGTGACACAAGGTCAATTTTTTTAAGAGTTGAATAGATTTCAATTCTGAATTTTTTTTTCCTCCATTACTTGATGCTTCATGTAGAAGACATGATCATTAGATGGATCCATCATAATTTCCAGAAGTGTCTGATGATTGTGCACTCCACATGAGGCTTCAAGCAACAAACTTCAAGAGTTCATAGTTCTAATACTTTTTAGAGTTTATACCTGCTCTGTCATGTTGTACCTGCATCAGGCACGTTTTTATGCAAAAACATTTCTTATTCACATTTTTCTTTATTTTATATATATATATATATATATATATATATATATATATATACTCAATTCAAAAAAGAAATACTTTAACAGCCACCACAAAGGACAATCCCTGAAGACAACCAAAATATGGTGAAAACTCTTGGGGGGAAAAAGAGACAATTTTTACACCAACTTGACCCTGAAATCATCATCATCATTATGTTGTGCCGCCAGCATGGATATCCCTGATCCTCTCTCGCCACTTCTCCCGATCATTCATCGCCTCCGACTGGTCTTCAGGGTTACATCCTGTGTCCTCACATAGTTGCTGTATGTAAGTTCGAGCTGGTCGTCCTGCTTTTGCACGGCCATATGTGGGTGTCCATAATGCGACAACTTGAGAAACTACAATCAAAAACTATAAATAAAATGTGTTCTATCATGTTCAACAAAACATGTCTTCATAATAATTTGCTACCAAATTATAAAATATATATAACACTCCACCCATTGATCTAATGGGTTGAGTGTTCACCAGTGGCCCAGGACACAAGAATTCAATCTCAGGTTGAGCCATACCAAAGACTCAAAAATTGGAACTTGATTCAGCCTTGTAGTAGCTATTGAAAAGGGAGGCTTTGGGTCGTCCTTGACAATGGTCGCCAACTTTACTTTATATATATATATATATATATACACACACACACACACACACACACTGTTGATGACTATTAAATAAGCTGAATCTTAGCAAATACGATTGGTTGAATATAAACAGTGCATCTCATAAATATCTGAACAGACGTTGTGAATCTATGTGGTCTGTCTAGGTAACTAACACTGGTTGTCATACGAAGATTAAAGCGCTCAGTCTGCCCTACTATTTAACCCTAGCTAGGGGAAGAATAGTTGGATTTATACCTTTCCCAAGGCTGTTAGCACGATATAAAATGCAAGCAACCTCATTCAGGATTTGAACTCGGGTTATCAAATCCATTTCAAATAATAATTGTAATTGCTCAAAAACCTCCTTACAAGAAAATACGAAGGATTTATATGGGGTGGTTGTGCTATCGTTGGTCAATTGACGGGGTCATTCTCCACTAACAATTATCTTCTTAAACGGTATCTTTCACAGAAACAGTGCCCTACATACAACAAGGAAATTTTGGATATTAACTGTAAGACTGTCGGACCAAACAACTGATACCACACGATTAGACCAGTTTTATTTTCTTTTTTTGTTTGTCTTGGCAAAGTTTTTTTTTTTTTTTTTTTTTTTTTTTTTCTGTTTATAACCTGATCTTGATATTGGAGTTGTTGTCACTTGGGAGTAGATTTCGTCAGATCCCCTGCTTAACTAGTTTTAATTTTAGTATTAATATGCCGAAATGCGAGAAGAGAGGTTGAGAAATGTAACTGACACTTATAAGTTTGAAAATAATTGCGGAAGGAACGTGAGATAATAGATAAACCGAATCTTTCACCTGAGGTGTAAATAATTTCTAAAAGAATTAAATTGTTGCACTCAGAAACCATTATATCAACTCAGTGTAATTGGCAGGTACTGACCCCTGAGGTTATATGAAAGCTAGGTTCTCATTGAAGGATTTTAAAATCAGGTGGCTAAAATTCCAGGAGTTAGAAATTAGTTTTTAACTTTACTGGTCCAAATGGCCACTCCTGAGTTTAGTACGGGTCGGTTTTTTGTGAAAAGTCTAAAAGAAAATGAACAAAAAATGTGTACACAAAAAAAAGATGTTATCATTCAGCCCAGTAATGAAGAACATGTAGCAGGAAGAAAAAAAACAACCATCCACTCAAGGAACAAAACGGCAATCCAAAATGAAATACTAACACTGAATAGACGGAAAGAAAGACAAGATAATCTCATTTACATATTTAGGAACATTTGATAGATACATGATAAATATACATGGAGTCTTATAATGCACCTCGCCAAAATTGGGAAAAAAAAGTCTCTCTTCTGTTCGACGAACAGATATAAAAAAAAAGAAGCACCCCGCCTTTGCTCAAAGAGCAGGAATATATTTTGAATTCCCACGTGACTAATTGTAACAATCCAAGATCGATAATTATTCATTGTCTTAATGTAAATGCATTGCTAATGATTTCACTCTAGAAGGCATTGTAAATGATTTTATTCTAGAAAAGGAAGAGATTTGCTGGTTTAGAATTAGGACAAGTGTTATTGATCAAATGTGTTCATAATGTGTTGTATAGTGGTCCGTACCACGTGACTTCCGGTATCTCGGAGGAATAAAAGACGTCGTGTTTCTTTAGCACGGTCAGTAGTAAGACCAACTTCGGACGTAACACCAACAGCGCGAGACTCATAATATTTGTTAGACTGTACCCCTTCAGTTAATAAATAGTTAACTCTATTTTACTGTGTATCTCTTCCTTACCACGATACAACATAATGGTAGTTTATTGCCAATGATGTTTCAGAAAATTTTAATGGAGAAGTCTATTGGTGATTATTTATTATAGAAATGTATAAAAAAAAAAACTGGAAGAAAGTGGTCTGTAATTCATGCAGGTATTGCTAACAGAATTTAGAGATATTACATGTCTATAATATAAATACTTTGAAAATGATTTTGATATAATAGATTCATGGGAAAATCAGGTGAGAAGGGGTTTTCTGTGGTCAGGAATTAATGTTAGCATTTCTGATACAATACAGATATATGGTAAATGCATTAGAAATCTGGAAGAAAAGAATTAATACAAGCATTACTGATACAATACAACTATGTATATATTATTTGGTCCAGTTAAACTGGAGTTGGGAGTAATTCCATCAGGACAAGAAAACTATTCAAGAGTGAACATTTAAATTTTCCTGGTAAAGAGCTCAATGTAACAGGCATTACAGAGCAATAATTTCATTAAGAAAAAACAACAAACCAGTCACATTAGGATTATAAATTTATTTCCATCCTGTTATACGTTTTTGAAAAATAAAAAAAACACGAAAAAAAAATCAACAGGACCTCTTCAGATCTTATGGATAAAATAAATCAGAATAGACACAGGAAAGAAGGGTGGGAGGGGATAGAAGAGGGGTGAAGAGTTATCTCCTCATTTAGCCCACTTCCGTTTTTTTATTTTATTGTCGGTTAGAATTATAGTAAATTAATTTTTAAAAAATTTTTTTAATTTTAATTATTTTTCAACTTAAAGCTACAGATTTAGAAAAATAACTTTATTCAATAACTTAAGGTAACGATACAGTAAAAATTATATTAAATTAATTTCAGGATCTGAAGAAGTCCTGTTAATTTTTTTTCGTGTTTTTTAATTTTTCAAAAACGCATCCTGTTATGCGTTTTTGAAAAATCCATAAACAGGAAAAAAATTAACAGGACTTCTTCAGATCTTATGGATAAAATAAATCGGAATAGACGTAGGACAGAAGGTGGAAAGGGATAGAAGAGGGGGTATATATGCTATGCCAAAAGACTTACTATAATTCCAATAGCAGTCAAAATTTCACTGCTCATCACCGTTTTAGTCACATTAATTGATATGTGCTTAACTATTTGCTATTGAGAGCAGAGATGAGTCTTTGTGTTGTGTTTAACTATAAGGTAATTGAACGGCTCATAGAAAATTGAAAAAATAAATATCTCACGTCACCAACCTCACCTTTTGATCGTCACATCTGAAGTGTTAAATGTTTTAATTTTATTACCTTCCTGTTTTTTTTTTTTTTTTTTTTTGTTAACCTATATCTTCTCTCATACAGACAACTACTACAAAAACAAAACAAAAACCCCAAAAAAACAAAACCTGACATTACCTAACATTGTTTACTATAAATAACACTTGAGCATATGTAGAAACACGCACTTACGCACTCTTTTATACTCAAGCAAGAACGGCAACCACAGTGCTCGACATGCCAAATGCCCTGCACAATCAAACACGTTCTCCTTGGGTGTAAAGTTTTTAATGACACCAGAAAGCGCTATTTCCACGCAAATACCATGAAGGACTTATTTGAGAACGTCCACATGGATAATGTTTTGTCGTTTTTGAAAGAGACCAGGTTGTACCAGAAAATATAGACTTGGTTACAATCCTGAAAACACAACAAACTAATCAACTGAAAGCAAATTATTGCTGAATAGAAAAACCATTATGTTTGTGTTAGTAGAAATAGTTGTGAGAAATAATAAAAAAAAAACACTATCATTACTAAATAAACTAATGTCATATAGAAATACTTGCAAATACTTACTCGTATGCCAGTAAATGAGTTGTTTGGTTTTAGTACGGTATCATTAAATTATGTGTTAACAAACCATACATATATGTATAAACAGGCTCTAGCATTAAATAACCTATAGAGGTTATTATGCCATTAAACCCAACGAACTAACCAAGTAGAAACACGGTAGACTAAATTGTTTATTTACGATTTTGCATTGATTTTGATTGTATTTAAGTGGTTATGAAATTATAAATAAGAGTTGAAATGTTTTCTTTATTGTTGGATGTCGAAGAAATCTTTTTGTAGGCTAAGCCAAAAGTTAAGGATGGTTTATTACACGCAATATATGATAAAAACACCTTTTCGTGGCTAAAAATTAGGCGTCACTCGGCTGGGACACACTTCAGTCGGCTATGTGGCTCGGTACACGAATCAGGTCGGGTGTGTCCTGATTCCAGTGGAAGTCGGTCGATGCCGCCTGACATGGATTCTGGGAAACCCGTATTCATGTCACGCACGCTAAGATCGGCATCCTCGAGTCCTAGTGGGGCCATACCCCCAGGCTCTAACCCTCTCCAGGGGCTAGGTTTATCATCTGTCGCCTAAGGCACCCTTTTCAAGGGAATGCTGACGGGGCCCGAGGCATTTTTGGTCGTTCATTACTCGAGTATAAACGGTCGATTAAACAAAAAATAAAAGCTAAGAAAGTCAACGAATTATTTGCGGATTGTTTTATTCTGAAAGGTGTTACAGCAATAGATATAATAGTCTAATAACTAAAACGAATTTATTAATATTTTGAGGTGCATATTGTTTGACTGGTGACTTGAAGAGGTGAAAGTATTCATACAAGAAATCCACATAGTTTATTCAGACAAATGTTAACTTGTGTAGCTTAGTGTGAAAATTGCAACGTAAGGAAAAGATTAGACCAACAACGGCTACTTGTTATTCAAAATCAGGATCTGCACCAATGTCATCCTCCTTAGTGCAAATTTTTACTTCTAAAATTTGAATCAGTCTTCCTCCTTTTGTAGTTTTGAAGATTTTTATGCATTGATTTGCATAACAAATATTTTTGTTGCCTGCTTTAGTAATAAGTAAAGTTAGCGACCGTAGTCGAGGACAACCCGAAGGCTCCCTTTTCAATAGCTACTACACCGACGTGTAGGGGAGGACGCAACTCCTTTCCCTGGATTACTCCACTTTACCCCAGATCCTTACTTTATATTGCGGAGTGTTAAGCAAAGAGGTAACAAGTACCATTTTTTGAGTCTTTGGTATGACTCGACCAGGGATTGAACACCGGTCTCCCGGACCATTGGCGAACACCCTACTCACTAGGCCAATTTAGTAATAAATGTCAAAAACAAATTTATTGTAATATTTTTCATTCAGTATTATGGGAGTCTTAATTTACTAAGCTTTTTGCTTAGATGTGGCACGGGGCGATATGAATGGGGCACCCAATGAGGATCGAACTCACTCGTGAAGGTTTGCTAGTCTAGCTTGTCAACCAAAACACCACCCGAGGCGCCTTCCTGCAGTATCGCGAGAAAACTTTTCTCTTTATTGAATCTTAAAGAAAATTCCATGTATGTTGCCATTCCTTTTCCTAATCTAAATTAGAGCTTGTCTCCGTGATGTTGTGGTTAACGTGCTTAATTGCGATATCATAGTGAGTTCGAACCCCACTCACTTTCGGACTAATACCTTCAGATTTTCCAGTTACGGGTAAAATAGACTTTCTATTCTTCTACAAGGATGGCTTTGGCATTAAATAATCCACGAAGGTTGATATGCCATTAAACAAAGAAACCAAACAATCTGACTTTACTACCCCGGATCTTGGGACCTACTTACAATCTTTTATCATTCAGGGTTTTCGGACTATAGTCACAACGTTCCGGTCGATATGTCCTCCGGTCTTCTTCAGGTGTTTCTTGTTGAACTCAGGAGCCAACACAGAACTTCGAACGAAGCCCTTTATTCAATCCACAGGGGTTGCTCGCTCTGATTCCGTAAACCATAACGGGGTACAAGTATTAAGTATTCCTGTATTGTTAATCACCTGCAGTCAGGACTGAACCTGCAACCACCAGATGATTGTCACGTAAATTAAATAAACGAAGTGGTTCAAAGTTTTATAAATTCTATTTTAAACAATTCAGTTTAGCATAAGTACAGCTTAGTTTTATTTGACCATAGATAGGGCCCTATTCATATTTACCGACCCCTCAGCTCGGACAGGATATGACACAAGGTAAATTTTTAAGCTGAGTCTAACAGGTTTGAATTCAGAATTTTCCTTCTCCTAGACTAGTTGCCTCACCAAGGCTAAAGAACTCAGTCTGCCCTACTATTTACCCATAGCTGGAGGGAGAATAATTGGATTCGTACCTTTCCCAAGGGTATTAGTGCTATGTGAAATGCAATCGGTCTCGTCTAGGATTTGAACTCGTATCACCGTGTCCATTTCCTACGACGGTAAGCATTACACCACGGGCACTTGGTCAGTTAATGGAGGACTAAATGTTGCAGTATTATCAAATAGTGCTCAATATTAATGATAGAGCATTTATATATATATATATATATATATATATATACACACACACAATATTGGCCATAAGTAAGTACACCCCATAACAGTCCGTCATAAAAAGTTAATTTTTTTCTAAACTGTCACCTGTGTGGTGTAAGTGAACTTACGCAAATGGTAATCGTAGCTCTATCAAGCTAATGTCTTATTTTTTCCGATACAATCAGTTATGATCGTGGCTTGGACCAGTGCATACCATGCATTTGCCATTGAAACATTTTATTTTTTAAGACTGGTGAATTTATAATTGCTACATTGAGCCCTTCATGCTCATTTCATTGTATATCAGAATGATACTGTTCTGGATAGAAAATAGATACTGCTAAGGGCTGAAAATTTTAGAACCACAGGTTCCTCAATAAAAAGAAAGTCGCTGGGAACACCTCAAAGAGCTTAAACTACAGAAAACATCGAGATTGTCTATCTGTTGGGTAACCTTTTGTCAACCTTTTAAAACATAGCTTGTCTTAGTCATGACCATATCTGAAAAAAAAAAGACATTCGCTAGATGGAGCTACCATTGCCACTTGCCTAAGTTCATTTGTATCACACAGATGACAGTTTAAAATGTACGATGTATTTCTGTCGCATCCTGTAAAAGTAGATTACTTTAATCTGCTTCGGCCATTGATCCAGCCCTATACACTCAAGAATATGAATAATCTGGTCTCAATAATAAAAATTTCACAGAAGGTTGAGCAAAACGACATTCCATCATAGAGTAATAACAAAAATCAATCAAATCCAATCCAATTCAATCCATTCTCTGGATTTATGAGTTCAATCTTTTGTCTAACCCATTGGAAATGCAGAAATCCTGACGAAGAATTCCTAGTAACTGAGAAAACAAGGCATAAGAATTACCTGAGAAGGCCGATGAATAGACCGGCTGAAACATTGTAATATACTATTTACGTTTGAGTTACTCTCAGTTCACCGGTTCCTGTCTGATCACTGAAGTTAAGCAATGATGAGCCTGTTCAGTACTTAGATGGGTGTCCATTTAGCAACAGCAGGTTCCATAAGCAACTTAAAATCTGTATGCCAAACTAATCAAAAAGCTTAGTGAATAACAATACTACAACTACTAATGATAATAATAATATCATCTCGGATTATCACAGTATGTTTAATCCTCTTTTCTCGGTTATGATTTGATTCAGTTAATTTCATTCCAATTCGTTGGTCAGTTTTTATTCTGGGCTTATCAATCTGCAAAATAAAATGGATATTGGATTTAATCACACTGATTTTGACTCTTTTTTGGGGGTGGGGGTCTCTTTTTTTTTAAGAATAAAAACTTTTTAATCAAAATTATCGATGAATCCAGAATACAGTTAACTTTTTTTTTTTAACTGTAGTGTCAAATCCATTTTTATTCACATAAACAGTTCTATTTCAAACAATTCAGTTTAGCATAAGTACACAGTTTAGTTCTATTTGACTCATAGATAGGACCCTATCAGGTGCTACCACTCCGGGCTAGAGTGGACCTGGGAGCAACGGCAATGAAGGGGTTCTATGCATCCCCCAAATCTCCAGCATTAATGGAGCCTCACCATAAGATTGTTTAGTGTCATATTCAGGACACTCGTTACGAGGAGGTGTCTTACCCGTTTACAGTGTAGCAGTCGGTGTATTTTCCAGCTCCAGCCGACTGGGCAATAGAAGTACATCAGTATTGTTTTACCATAAAAATTGTCAAGTATTTTATAGTAGAAATTAATTGGCAATTATTTACTGTAGAATTCATTACTAACTATAGGCATTCAACAGAAAGGTTTTACTGTACAAATTATTTTACAACAGAAATTCATTAGAAATTGTTTTACTGTCATCAAGGCATGCTGATGGTCCTATTTACCAACCCCTCCGCTCGGGCAGGATATGACACAAGGTCAAATTTTAAGTGGAGTTTAACAGGTTTTAATTCAGAGTTTTCCTTCTCCTAGACTAGTTGCCTAACCAAGGCTGAAGAACCTAGTCTGCCCTACTATTTACCCATAGCTGGAGGGAGAATAAGGGGGTTCATACCTTTCCCAAGGGTATTTGCCCGAAAGTGAACGTAATAACGCGACTGGAGTACGAACTCGCGTACTACGATTCCGCAGTCCATCGCTTTAACCAGTACACCACGAGGAGGACACCCCAAAGGCATGCTGATGGTACGGATTCCCTTGACTCGTTCTCGCCATCTTTCTTGATTGGTCCTCTAGACGACATCCAGTGTTCACACAGAGCTGGTAATTATAAATCTTTGCTGATCACCCAACACTGGTGTGTCCATGTGTAGTAGTCCACAAGAGAAAATCGCTTATGAGTTTGTCCCTGTTTCACCAGCATATCTTGATAATCTTATTTAGATGGGTTTTTTATATAGGACGTAAGTGGCCATACAGCTGCCGTTTTGTGAAGTGCAGTTGGTACAGCGATGCAGACACAGCAAGAGCTTAGAAGAGTTCCAGTTTCATTTTATTAGAGAGATCAAATTTCCTTAAGTTAATAACAGTCTATTTATTATAGAAATTCAGTGGATATTATTTTATAATAGACATTGCTTGTTTCTTTACGATAGAAATTCATTTGAAATTGTTTTATTATAGAAAGAAATTGTTAATCATTTTAAGGTAAAAATTCAGTGGATATTGTTTTAATGTAAGAATTCATTGGACATCATTTTACTATAGAAATTCATAAGAAATTCTTTTACTATAGACATTGTCAATTATTTTATGATAGAATTTCAGCGGATGTCATTTTATCAAAGAAAATTCCGGTTACTTTACAATAGAAATTCATCGAACATTGTTTTATTAAAGAAATTAATTTGAAATTGATCTACATTTTCCTTTTTAAGAAAAGGAATTATATTGTGAATTGAATTACCATGACCTTGGGGTCATAATAATTACGCGGACGCGTATTTCCAATCCTTCTGAAAAGACGTGGCCCTGGAGGTGACCGTGCCCTCTGTAAAGAGTACGGACGTAACTTGCAAGACACTATGGGATACAAATTTCTTCTAGTCTTAAAATAAGCAGTAAAAACATACTTAAGAACATTCTAGAAAATTAGGATCGGAAGTGAACTAACAGAAAACATTTAGGCTCGAAAATAAAATAGTAAAATACAAATCTGATTGGTCAATAAATGTCTACGCGCCAAGATTTTAGGGCGATTCTTTGATCCACCTGTAGGATATAAATAACACAGAGTTAGGAAGCCAGACACAAGACACAAGCTTACACACAAACGAAGACAGACGAACACAAGCCACTAAGCCAGTACCGATACTATGTCCAACCAATTCCTTTCCTTCCTCAACTAAAGTTCATGACCTCTTTTCAAATGGCCGAGAATTATATTCAAAAGGAAAACCCGACAAACTTTCTTTCATCAACGAGACACGCTGTCGCCACAATCATAAAACCCGCTATAAACTTAATGTAAGTAAGAACGACTTATTTACGGACTCTGATAACATGAACATACACACCTTTCAACTAATTTATTCTCTTCTTCAAACTTTATTTTCCAAAAGGCCATTTACACATCATGTATTTTGTTTTTCATATTCTGTTATATGCATATTAAATTGTTTGTTATTTAATGTTCGTTGTGTTCTATTCCATTTCTTTTGCGCGATTGTAATGTTTTGTGTTGTATTTGTGGTGGGAATAATTTAGAGAGCTGTCTACTGAAATAACCAAATTACATACTCCCCCCACAACACGTTCAGGTTAATTTGGCCGCGCAATTACCATGACTAGTTAATTTGGTGTCAGTTGGATGTGTTATGAGCTGGTTGAGTTTCGGCACTGCAATCTGTGGTCGCTGGTTCGATCTCCATTGGTGGAGATCACGGTATACACTGCTGATGAGACCTAATAAGCCCGAAACAGCTGTCCAGTGTTTCCGTATGTCATGCGTAAGTGTTCGCTGGATTTTCTGGTCACGGTAATTCAATTCACAATAATTTGAAATTGTTTTACTATACACACTGCCTGTTCTTTATTGTAGAAATCAATCGTGGATTGTTTTATTATACTAATTGCCAATTATCATTTTAAAAAAGTGAAGTGGATATTATCAAGCTATAAAAATTCATAGAACATTTTACTATACAAATTGCCAATTATTTTACTATAGAAATTAATTTTATAACACAGACATGCACAAAAATATACGCTGTGCCGATGTTTGTATATATCTTAAGCACTTCGGGTGGTGTAATGGTTAGCAGAGCGAGATTAGCAAAGCTACACAAATGAATTCGAGTCTCATTAAGTGCCCTCTTCATACGGCCTTGTGCCACATCTAAACAAAAAAAAACTGAGTAAATTGGGCGCTTCGAGTGGTATAATGGTTAGCAAGCGAGACTAGCAAACCTGCACAAATGAGTTCGAGTCTCATTAAGTGCCGTCTTCATACGGCCTTGTACCACATCTAAACAAAAAAAACCCTGAGTAAATTGGGCATTTCGGGTGATGTAATGGTTAGCAAGCGAGACTAGCAAACCTACACAAATGAGTTCGAGTCTCATTCATTCGGTCTTCTGCTACATCGAAGCAAACAGCTTCGTAAATTACAACACGAATGAGTTCAAGTCTCATAGGGTGCCCCATTCATACCACCTTGTGCCACATCTAAGCAAAAAAAGCTAAGTAAATTGGGTGCCTCGACTAGTTAGCCAGCTAGACTAGCAAACCTACAGGAATGAGTTCGAGTCTCATTTGGTGCCGATATTTGCCAATGTCTCCCACCAGACAAGGTTTGACACAAGGTCAAAAGTGCCCGAAGGCCGATTAAAGTGAGTCATTGGGTGCCCCATTCATAAATTACAAAATAAATAGATAAAATAGAATAATTCTTCCTGGCTATTTATATTTTTACCAACACGCTTTTGGAAATGGGTGTTCATTTTACATTGAATTAAAATCTGGAAGTGAACCCCTTTTATAAAAACGTAAAATGATATTTTTTTGTTTGTTTGTTTGAAATATAAATAAAAATTGCTGATAATTTGAGAGTCTAATTAGTACAAATAGATTTTTTTAAAAATTCCCCAAAAAACTTCCACGTGGAGAATTTTACCAAACGAAGAAACCGTATCAAATCCGCCAGCTCATTAGCCGAATTTAATTTTTTATGCTGTCTCCGGGAATTTCAGTATTCTGTACAGATGTACTCAACCGTGGCCGTCGCTCCATCGCCTTGCTGGATGTGCCCGTGACTAGGGTCTTAAGCCTTGGTGAGGCAACTAGTCTAGGAGAAGGAAAACTCTGAACTCAAACCTGTTAAACTCCGCTTAAAAAAATTGACCTTGTGTCATATCCTGCCCGAGCGGAGGGGTTGGTAAATAGGATTGCCTTGCTGGATGTGATTCAAGGTCAATTTTCAAGCGAAATAAAGCTGGTTTGAATAAAGAATTTTCCTTGTTCTTTTTCCTCGGCTTAAAATTTGTTGACAATATCCCCTACAAACAGGTAAGATCCCTCCCCTTAAAATAATACTAATAATTCATGCAAGCACACGTGATTTCAAATAACTATCCTTATGAAGGTGATCCATTGGGAATTGTGCAAAAAATTCAAATTTGACTATATGAAATACAAACGTGTCACCAAATCTCGGCCAGACGACCAGACCACGTGATAGTCAACAACAAAAAGAGAACCTGCCGACAATTGGAATTCGCCGTTCTGGCTGACCACAGGGTAAAACTAAAGGAAAGCAAAAAAGAGAGATAAGTACCTAGACCTTGCTAGAGAACTGGAAAAAAACTATGGTGCATGAAAGTGATCGTGATAGAATTGTAATTGGTACGCTTGGTACAGTCACCAAAGGATTACTAAAGGGACTGGAGGATTTGGAAATAAGAGGACGAGTGGGGACCGTCCAAACTACAGCATTGTTGGGATCAACCAGAATATTAAAAAATGTCCTGGAGACTTAAGGAGACTTGCTGTCACTCAGCCTCCAGTGGAAAACCCTCAATTTATGCCGGTGGGGAAAACTCTCAAAATAGTAAAATAATAATGATTATAATGATTTGTTTATTGAATGAACTCTTATTGCCCGCTTAACGATCATATGGAAATCTGACCTTTCCGATAAAATAAAACGGGAATTCTTCCCAGCAGGAGGGGTGTCAGTACTGCTATATGGTTGCACCAACGTAACGTCAGGGTAAAAAATTTTATAAGGATGCTACATGCTGTTTTGAACAAATCCTGGAAGCAAAACAGCACAAAACAGCAGCTGTATGGCCACTTACCTTCCATCTCAAAAACCATCCTATTAAGATGAGAAATACATGCTGGGTAAGTAAGGACAAACTCGTAAGTGACATTCTCCTTTCGGGGTACAGCCGACCAGAAAAAATAACTTAGTTTCATCAGTTCTGAGAATACAGTGGACGTCGTATAGAAGACTTATCAAGAGCTATAGCCGACAGGGATGGATAGCAGGATAGTGCCAAAAGAATCAGTGCCGACAAAATGTTATAATATTAAAGTAATGATTAATCATATTTTATTATTTAGTTTGGTAAGGCTTTGAACTACTCTGTGTCTCTTAGTTTAGGTATTATCGTCTGACGGTGCACTTTTACGCCCACGTGGAAAAGAAAAGGACAGTCATCATCTGTCAAAATAAACTCCCAGACAGGAAATGTGGCTGGACGCACAGTTGGAAAGAACTAAGAAGGTGGGTGACGTCATACCTGGAAGAGATGTCCTGAGAATTTTAAGATTTTAAAAAAAACTTCAAAGCGGGCGGTTGAGTTTTTCAGATATAATCAGATCAGTTTAGGTCTCGACCGGCAGAGATGAGTTGAAATCTTAGACACTGCAAGATGCGCCATGCGCTTAGGAGGGGGTCGGTATAGTATAGTTAGCATAGGCCCTTATGAATTGTGTCTCTCTGCTCATGTCGCTAAGGGCTGAAGTCAGAAAGAAATAAACTCGTTCGTATCAGAAACGACAGTCCGTCGGTATTATTATTATAGATATCTTCATGGCTATACAATAAACATACCTCGACGAGGATGATACTTATAGTCGAGATTTTCAGCACATATTCTTTCGATGATTTGACGAAGAATCATGAATTTTAAGATTAAACAATTTGAATTTTGTGCATCTATCACTGGGATAAACACATGCGTCTTCCGAGTGATTCCTTTTGCAATACTTTCTAGCTCACGCTGTATTTTTAAAGATCCGCAGAACAAAGAGTGACGCAATTTGGTCGGAGCTTCATGTGACGAATCGGGAGGTTAATAGGATTGAGTTACCGAAGACGTTGTGTTTGCACCTAGACAATCCATATTTACCAATCCCTCCGCTCGGGCAGGATATGACACAAGGTAATTTTTTAAGCGGAGTTTAACAGGTTTGTGTTCAGAGTTTTCCTTCTCCTAGACTAGTTGCCTAACCAAGGCTGAAGAACCCAGTCTGCCCTACTATTTACCCATAGCTGGAGGCAGGATAATTGGATTCATACCTTTCCCAAGGGTATTAGTGCTATGTGAAATGCAGTCAGTCTCGTCTAGGATTTGAACTCGTGTCGCCGTGTCCATTTCCTACGACGATAACCATTACACCACGGGCACGTAGACAATCTATGTTTGCCAAAGACTATCGCGGTGGTGTTGAAAAGTGGGTCAATGGCCACATTCTGACCAGTACTTGATACGACGCCTATAAAGTCTTCTATCTGGTCCAACATGGAAACCATCTATGCCCTTCACGTCGCCCAGTGACTGAATTACATGATCGTGTCCTTTTGCAGGATATTTTGTTTGACACTTTTGAACTTCCTCGGAATTTCCCACCTCAACCGTGAGTAAAAAAACAACAAAAAACGATGAACAAAAAACCGGGACGACAGGCCGTGTTAGAAGGCGAGAAAAACCACTACACGTCCACCCGCATTAACAGTTGTACGAGTACATACCTCAAATGAGAGGTGTTAGGAGGATACCCCTGTCTGGGTAAAGAGGATCATCCCATGCACCCTAAATGCCGGCTGACCCGACCAACAGAGAAAAGAAAAAGAAAGCAATGAGTGAAACACAATGCAAGCGGAGGATTTTTTAATGCGATGATCAAGACAAAAGAAAACAGACACGAAGCAAGAACACAAAAAAAAAAAGACCAGGGCTAACCGAATTTTCGGTTCCTTCATTACGCATGTTCGCCCATCACCGAACTTGTTTTAGACTATTTTGTCTAATGTGTACAATATTCAGGAATTTTGCACTTATTACATATCTATGTACAGTGAAGTATAAAATTTTGTCTAACTAAAAAAGCTCCATCAAATATATATATATATATGTATATATATATATATATATATATATATATATAATGTGTGTGTGCGAAGATGCATCGAAATCTAAATATATGCCCCAACAAAAGACCCCATTGAATCTAAAAGACCTACTTCAACTAGAGGGCCAAAATATTCTAAATTGAATCTAATTAGTTCTAATTGCCCAGTCGGCTGGGGCTGTAGAATACACTGACTGTTTCTCTGCAAAGGGGTAAGACCCAACCACCCAACAAGTGTCCTGGATATGACACTAAACAATCTGATGATGAGGTTCCAGTAATACTGGAGCTTTGGGCAATGCAGAGTACCCCTTCATTGCCATCGCTCCCAGATCCACTCCGGCCCGGGGTTGTAGCCCCTGATAGGGTCCTATCTACGGGTCAAATAGAACTAAACTGTGTACTTATGCTAAAGTGAATTGTTTGAAATAGAATAGTTTTGAAATTTAACTGTTAACAAAATGTATTCTTATACTTAACTGAATTGTTTGAAATTTAATTCGGCGTTAAGTTACTCAAAAAGGGTTAATACGTCGTAAAACAGCCAACCAACCAGTTAGTTCTAAGGGCCACATAAAATCTGAAAACAAACGAACCTCATTTGTTCTTTCATCTTTTTTGTTTTTAGTTATGCCAAAGACTAAAAGGTCCTTGGGGCCCCCCTCTAGTTTTAGGGGCCCTGGGCAGCCATCCATACTAGCTCATATGTAAATCCGGCACTGTGAGTTTCCTTTGCTTCTTGCCTTTTATCTTTCTAGTGTCAAGCTGTTTTCTTTCATGAAAGGAAAAAAGAAAGGTAAACGAAAAAAGAAAAAATGTGTCTTACTTACTGAATATAAATCCTGGCGCTAATCCAATCAAAGACGAGAAGTCATCAATCAAACACCATGCAGCACACTTGATGTGGATCTCTATGAAATAGAAAAAATCTTTGCTCGGCAGCTTGCTTTTCGGTAGTGTGTTCAACGCGTTTTGCCATTCTAGACATGTAGAGCTCTTGTTCTTCGTTGTCTCGGAAGTAGTTTTTGTGTAAAAAATGAAATAATTATTCGGGGTTTTGTCGCAACTCGGATACGAAAATTCTTTTTTATCAACCAAGAAGCCGAAGTTATTAGTCTCGTTTATTTTGTCACGTGGGACACCTCCGATAAAGATGAATGCGCCGTCTTCGTTAATGGGTGGCCTGCTAAATAGTGATTCATCTATTCCCAAGGTAATTGTCCAGGAACCCTCTAGAAAACTGAAAAAGATGAATTGTTGTAATTTAGTTCTTGAGTTTTAAGAAAGCGGAAGTACCTTTTCCGCAATTGTTATTTATCAGTAAAAATGTTATAAGACTGTCTCTCTCGGGAACTAAAAGAGTGTCAAGAGGAGTGTAATGACTAACAAGATAGATAAGCAAACTTTCACAAGTAAATATGGGATCTCATTGAAGCCTTCTGTTGTGAAAATGGTTGAGGTACCTTCAACATAAAATTATCTTAGATTTTTTAGTAGTGCTTACATATATGGTCTTCTGTCGTGAAAATGGTTGAGGTACCTTCAACATACAATTACCTTGAATTTTTTTTTTTTTGCAGTGCCTATATATATGGTCTTCTATCGTGAAAATGGTTGTGTAACCTTCAACATAAAATTACCTTGAATTTTTTAGCAGTGCTTACATATATGGTCTTCTGTCGTGAAAATGGTTGAGTAACCTTCAACATAAAATTACCTTGAATCTTATTAGCAGTGCTTACATATATGGTCTTCTGTCGTGAAAATGTTTGAGTAACCTTCAACATAAAATTACCTTGAATCTTTTCGGCAGTGCTTACATATATGGTCTTCTGTCGTGAAAATGGTTGAGTAACCTTCAACATAAAATTACCTTGAATCTTATTAGCAGTGTTTACATATATGGTCTTCTGTCGTGAAAATGGTTGAGTAACCTTTAACATAAAATTACCTTGAATCTTATTAGCAGTGTTTACATATATGGTCTTCTGTTGTGAAAATGGTTGAATAACCTTCAACATAAAATTACCTTGAATCTTTTTAGCAGTGTTTATATATATGGTCTTCTGTCGTGAAAATGGTTGAGTAACCTTCAACATAAAATTACCTTGAATCTTATTAGCAGTGTTTACATATATGGTCTTCTGTCGTGAAAATGGTTGAGTAACCTTTAACATAAAATTACCTTGAATCTTATTAGCAGTGTTTACATATATGGTCTTCTGTTGTGAAAATGGTTGAATAACCTTCAACATAAAATTACCTTGAATCTTTTTAGCAGTGTTTATATATATGGTCTTCTGTCGTGAAAATAGTTGAGTAACCTTCAACATAAAATTACCTTGAATCTTTTTAGCAGTGTTTACATATATGGTCTTCTGTCGTGAAAATGTTTGAGTAACCTTCAACATAAAATTACCTTGAATCTTTTTAGCAGTGTTTACATATATGGTCTTCTGTCGTGAAAATGGTTGAGTAACCTTTAACATAAAATTACCTTGAATCTTATTAGCAGTGTTTACATATATGGTCTTCTGTTGTGAAAATGGTTGAATAACCTTCAACATAAAATTACCTTGAATCTTTTTAGCAGTGTTTATATATATGGTCTTCTGTCGTGAAAATGGTTGAGTAACCTTCAACATAAAATTACCTTGAATCTTATTAGCAGTGTTTACATATATGGTCTTCTGTCGTGAAAATGGTTGAGTAACCTTTAACATAAAATTACCTTGAATCTTATTAGCAGTGTTTACATATATGGTCTTCTGTTGTGAAAATGGTTGAATAACCTTCAACATAAAATTACCTTGAATCTTTTTAGCAGTGTTTATATATATGGTCTTCTGTCGTGAAAATAGTTGAGTAACCTTCAACATAAAATTACCTTGAATCTTTTTAGCAGTGTTTACATATATGGTCTTCTGTCGTGAAAATGTTTGAGTAACCTTCAACATAAAATTACCTTGAATCTTTTAGTAGTACTTACATATATGGTCTTCTGTCGTGAAAATGGTTGAGTTACCTTCAACATAAAATTACCTTGAATGTTTTTAGCAGTGCTTACATATATGGTCTTCTGTTGTGAAAATGGTTGATGTACCTTCAACATAAAATTACCTTGAATATTTTAGCAGTGCTTACATATATGGTCTTCTGTAGTGAAAATAGTTGAGGTACCTTTTGAAATTTTTTGTTAGTGCAGCCCACCAGATGATTAAACATGTTTCTTTCGGCCTGTTTCTCCAAAAAGTTTGCCCATGTCTAAACTGCTCCTTCGTACACATGTTGAAAGGAGCGAGGGAGATGAAAGATTATTGGTATAAACCCCCATATGTGCTTAATATTACAGAAAAACAAGTTAACCAGTCAAAAACAAATGCGACAAAAACTTGATTCTCTGTCATATGTAAAGAGGGAAGAAGTAATTAAAATGAAAATCGATGGAGACTAAAAAAAATACAGTAGTCAAGTCGATATTGTTTTTTAGCAAGCTTAGAACTTTCAACACGTAGCTGTAACGATTTTCTTTCCAGAACAGCATCATTCTGACATAATGTGAAATAAGCACGAAAAGCTCTCCGTGTAGCAATTACAGATTCACCAATATTAAAAAAAATATTTCAACAGCAAACACACGGCGAGCACCGGTCCAAGTTAGGATCATATATGAAAAAAATGTTAAGACATTTGTTAGATGGAGCTACCATTGCCACTTGCCAATATTCACTTGCGCTGCACAGGTGACAGTTTAAAATGTGGGAGGTATATCTACGGCACCCTGAATATGAACACACACACACACATATATTAAATATAAAACTCAACCACAGTGATAGTGCACTTTAACCATGATTGAACTTTTGCCAATTACGTTGCATACGTTCTGTATGTGTGTTTTCTTTATACATCCTGAAAAGCATATATTGTAATTGCCAAACGTCGAGCACTCCTATAGATTTATATGAAATTCCTCATATATTCTATATACGAATATTCCACACCCATAATCTTTGAGCATTTGTCTTATTATTATCATATAACCGTGAAACTTTAAGTAACACTTGATTTCTTATATAGGGACATTTTTATTTTTATGGTAACTCAATGGGTATTCCGCCCTTTTATTTACTAAATCTTTCAAGTCAAAGTTTTTCTTTCTTTGACGAAATCTCAGGACCAAAATTTTTTGCATTGATATCGACTTGACCCAAGGCTTCAACATAGACTTCCATTGTCATTTGAGATGAGGTCACAGGACATTTTCGAGCAGTGAAATCCCGTCCTGAGATGAGGGGATTTTAGGTGTTCAGTATTTTATTGGAACCCCAGATGGGCGTATACTGAATTAAAAAAGAAAAAAAAATGTACACCCAGATGGGCTGATTCAAACTGTTGGACTATAGTAGATTCTCCAACCGATAGTTTTGCAATCTGCTTTGACGGACAATCTTGGAAGCAGAGCATGACATTCTGAAAAAAAAAGGAAAAGGTTGATGACCATTACTACTGTAATGAATTTGATCTTCCCTAAGCGCTCCACACTTGTCGCCTTGTACCACACTAAGTTCACTGAGTACCTGTGTACAGCATTTACTTAGTTAATGTGTACATTATCACTTAGAAATAAATTATTTATTACAAAGTGCCCGTGGTGTAATGGTTATCGTCGTAGGAAATGGACACGGCAACTCTAGTTCAAATCCTGGACGAGAATGATTGCATTTCACATAGCACTAATACCCTTGGGAAAGGTATGAATCCAATTATTCTCCCTCCAGCTATGGGTAAATAGTAGAACAGACTGGGTTCTTCAGCCTTGGTGAGGCAACTAGTCTAGGAGAAGGAAAACTCTGAACTCAAACCTGTTAAACTCCGCTTAAAAATTGACCTTGTCTCATATCCTGCCCGAGCGGAGGGGTTGGTAAATATGATTACTAAGTAACCATCATTCCAGAGTGCCCTTATTTTATTAGGGCACCCAGTAAGGATCGAACTCACTACAAAGTAATCCTTACCTCACAGAGTGGCACCCGACCAGTGTTCTTTAATGAGCAAAATTATCTATAACCCCAGAATTATTTTATCAAGCAAATAATTTCCAGCCCCCTCTGAGAATCGAACTCATAACAAAGTAATGAGTCTCGCAAAGCGAGGCGCCTAATTTTTGCTCTTTTGTAGTTAAAATTATCTCTAACTTCTAGATTTATTTTATTTGGCTATGAATGTGCAGCACCCAGTGAGGATCGAACTCAAGACAAACTCCTAATCATCCAATTGCGTGGAACCCAACTGGGATTCTTTTAATTGCAAAGGTAGCCGTAATACCTGTCATTTTATTAGGCCATGTGTGTAGAGGAAGGCACTCGGTGAGGATCGAACGCACAACAAAATACTATCCCAATTTTTGTTCTTTCATTGTTAAAATTATCTGTAACCCAAGAGATATTCTATACATATTTACCCAACCCCTCCGCTCGGGCAGGATATGACACAAGGTCAATGTTTAAGCGGAGTTTAACAGGTTTGAATTCAGAGTTTTCCTTCTCCTAGACTAGTTGCCTCTCCAAAGCTGAAGAAATCAGTCTGCCCTACAATTTACCCATAGCTGGAGGGAGAATAATTGGATTCATACCTTTCCCAAGGGTATTAGTGCTATGTGAAATGCAATCAGTCTCATCCAGGATTTGAACTCGTGTCACCGTATCCACTTCCTACGACGATAACCATTACACCACGGTCACTTCCTGATTCTCTAAGATCACAAACGTGTGGCACCCAGTGAGGATCGAAATCACGACAAAGTAACCATTATCTCACAATGAGGCATCCAGTCTTAGTTAAAATTAACTGTAACCTCAGAATAATTGTATTTGAACGTGTGTCGGGGGCACTTTATGAGAATCAAAGTCACGACAAAATAATCATTATCGCACAGCGTGGCGTCCAATCTTTGTCATTTGAAGGTTAAAATTAGCCGTAACCTTAGAGTCATTGTATTAGAACGTTTGGGGGCACCCAGTGAGGATCAAGTTCACGAGAAGGTAGTCATTATTTCACAGCGTTGCACCCAACCAGTGTTTTTTTTTATAGGCCAAATTAGCTGTTACCCTGGAAACTCCAAATTAGCGTTTAACTGTCGGGAGTTTGCATGTTTCTGCGCATGCTTCGTTACGCAACTGAGATTTTTTTTCCAAACCGTGTTTCCTCTCTGACCAGGGATGTAGCTATTAAGATAAAAGCTTTGTTATGTCTATAGCATGATGCAGACGATAATTGGGGCCCAGATGCCGACTCGCATTGATCTATGTGGTTACAAGCCGGTTTGTTATGGCTTATTAGCGTTCATATCACTCATTTGATTTAATAATAGATCAGAAAATACTCGTCGACATTTTTTAGATCTATCTTTTTTAATGCAACACACGCAAACGCTAATGAAAACCTCACCAGTCAGAAATTTAGAAAAATGAACGATAAATAGAAATATCTATGAAGGCAAAATCGGTTCTTGTACAGGATAACCCAACCATGAAAAAAAAAATAGCCCATGATTTTATTATAAAAACACATTGAATATGATTTTCGCGATAAAAAATGATTGCTAACGATTTTACTATAAATATTCAATGAGAATGATTTTCCTATAAAAATTCATTGAGAATGATTTTACTATAAAAAGGCAGGGAAAATGATTTTTCTATAAAAATTCATTGAAACTAATTATACTATAAAAATTCAATGAAAAGGATTTTTCAATGAAAATGATTCTACTATAAAAATTCAGTGAAAATGTGATTTTACAATAAAAATGCATTGGAAATGATTTTCCAAGAAAACGTATTGAAAATGATTTTACTATAAAAATGCATCGGAAATGATTTTACTATAAAAATGCATCGGAAATGATTTTACTATAAGAATGCATTACTATAAAAATACGTTGTAAATTATTTTACATCAAAAATGCATTGGAAATAATGATTTTACTATAAAAATGCATCGGAAATGATTTTACTATAAAAATGCATCGGAAATGATTTTACTATAAAAATGCATCGGAAATGATTTTACTATAAAAATGCATCGGAAATGATTTTACTATAAGAATGCATTACTATAAAAATACGTTGTAAATTATTTTACATCAAAAATGCATTGGAAATAATGATTTTACTATAAAAATGCATTGCCAATGATTTACCTATAAAACAAGCATTGTTAATTTGGTGTATCTACATCAAATTGTTTGTCCGTCTATAATTACAGTATAATACAAATTTTGTTCCTGGATACTATGTGTTATTTCAAAAAGTTGTAAAAATATAGAAAATGGCTATTATTCGGTTCAAACTTAATTAACATGTTTTCTATGTGAAAACAGGCAAATTGACACATCTTTATTTATGTAAAGTCAGAATGAAACAACATTTTAATCAAAATTTACATGTATTTATACTAAAGTTATACCAAAACGGAGAAAAAATGTTCAGTCTTAGGCCATGTGTGTAGAGGAGGGCACTCGGTAAGGATCGAACGCACAACAAAATATTTATCCCAATTTTTGTTCTTTTACAGTTAAAATTATCTGTAACCCGAGAGATATTCTAAACATATTTACCGAACCCCTCCGCTCGGGCAGGATATGACACAAGGTAAATTTTTAAGCGGAGTTTAACAGGTTTGAATTCAGAGTTTTCCTTCTTATAGGCTAGTTGCCTCACCAATTGTTTTACAATCCCTCATTGGGATTATAATACAATTATACATACAAAGACATATCGTCATCATGTCACCTTGATAGCACAAATTTGCCAGATTCTTTCCCGCCATCCGTCCCTGTTTGAATTCTTGTCACCATTTTGATCTTTTCTTCAGAGAATCTAGTGTTAATAATGCAAAAGTTACGTCTCTCTGGTAGAATTTGTAACCAGCAATGGAGTATTTGAGGATTGTTGTAACTGATTTTAAATGCGTTCAGTCCTCGTCTCTGATTGGCCAATTTTTACCAGAAGTGCCCGCTGCTTGCGGGAAAGTTCATAAATAGGAACGAGCATCCTCTGGACAGCTTGTACCCAAAGATAATGGGAACCTTAGGTAGTGTAATGTTAACAAGCTAGACTAACAAACCTACACGAGTGAGTTAGTCTCTGTGGATGCCCCTTTCATACGGCCTTCTACCACATCAAAGCGAAGAGCTTAGTAAATTACTATACCCAAAAATAATGGGCACCTCAGGTGGTGTAATGGTTAGCAAGCTAGACTAGCAAGTCTTCACGAGTGAGTTCGAGTCTCACTGGGTGCCCCATTCTTGCAGCCTTCGGCTACATCTGAGCAAGACGCTTAGTAAATTACTATACCTAAAGAAAATGGGTACCTTGGGTGGAATAATGGTTAACAAACCTACACAAGTGAGTTCGAGTCTCATTGGGTTCCCCATTCATATGGCCTTTTGCCGCATTTAAGTTGAAAGCTTAGTAGATTAATATACCCAAAAATAACGGGCGTCTTGAGTGGTGTAATGGTTAGCAAGCAAGCTAAGCTAGCAAACCTTTACAAGTGAGTTCGAGTCTCATTGGGAGCCCCATTCTTACGGCCTTGTGCCACATCTTAGCAAAGAGCTTAGAAAATTACTCTACCCAAAGATAATCCAACAGCCCCTATCATCATCGCACTTGGCAAGTCTTCTAGACGGCATCCAGTGTTCTAACTGGTCGGCTAAAACTAGTGTGTCCATGTGTAAGTAAGTAAAGTTAGCGACCTTAGTCGAGGGCGACCAGAAGGCTCCCTTTTCTATAACTACTACACCGAGGAGTAGGTGAGTCGGCTACTCCTTTCCCTCGATACGTACCTAATATTGCTGCGTGTTAAGCAAGGAGGTATCAAGTATCATTTTTAAAGTCTTTGGTATGACTCGACCTGGGATTGAACCCAAGTCTCCCGGACCATTGGCGAACACCCTACCCATGTATAGACGTCCATAAATGAACATCGCTTTTGAGTTCTCCTTGTTTTTTACGAATATCCCGCATATAAAAGTTCGTCTAACTTGAATGGTTTGTGAGTTGGGTGGTAGGTGGCCATACAGCTGCTATTTTGTCGAATATTGCTCCCTGGATTTGTTCAAAATAGCACATAGCATTCTTGTGTAGTTCTCATCTTGTTTTTTCTCCATGTGTTTTGTTAGCGTCCATGTGGTGCATCCATACAGTTGTGTGTGGATCAGATTTCCATATGTTCGATACAATCAATCACTAATTACTTGATTGCACCTTTAATTTGATAATGTTCAAGCAACCATAAAATACGGATTGCGTACTTATCTCGTGAGGTATTCCAAAGAAATTTAATTGTCGATTGCTCCAATATAACGCCATGCCCAAATGGGTTCAGAATTTAGTATTGTGTACAGTTGGGGTCTCCGATATTTTAAACCTGTGAACCAGAAAGCTTTTGCCCAGTAGGCTGGCGCTGAAGAATACACCGACTGTTTCTCTGCAGAGGGGTTAGACCCCCCCAAACGAGTGTTCTGGATATGACACTAAATAATCTGATGGTGAGGTTCCAGTAATGCTGGAGCATTGGGAAATGCGGAGTACCCCTTCATTGCCATCGCTCCCAGGTCCACTCTGGCCCGGAGTGGTAGCACCTGATAGAGGCCTATCTATGGGTTAAATAGAACTAACAGCATACTTATGCTAAACTGAATTGTTTGAGTAAACTGAATAGCTTGAAATAGAAATGTTTTTGACAATTAAACCGTACTTACATTTAAACTGCGTGCTTATGCTTAACTGAATTATTTGAAATAGAACTGTTTTTTGACATTAAAACTGTATTTACACTTAACTGAATTGTTACATATAACTGCTTGAATAGTTTGAAATAGAAATGTTTTTGACAGTTAAACTGTGTACTTTTGCTAAACTGAATTGGTTTAAATACATCACATAAAAATGGATATGGCGTTAAATAACCTACAAAGGTTGATATGCCATAAAACCCACTAAACCAAACCAGAAAGCTTAAGAGCCGACATCTTAACCCTCCCCAAAAAAACCACCTTAATTCACAAGGCAACATTCCTAATCAGTTAAAGAGACATATGACGTTGTTTGCAATCATAAAAAGATCAAATATCAGAGTTAAATGATGAGTTTGACGGAAGGAGCACATCAGACAAGTGATGATTTGACAGTTGCGAATGCAGCATACTCTTAGCATGCTTTATTTTCGAGAACTTAACGCAGACTACGCCGATGACATAGCGCTTCTGGTAAATGCACTCGCCCAAGACGAAACTCTGCTACATCGTCTGGAACGAGCAGCTGCAGGCATAGACCTGCATGACAATGCACACAAGACGGAATATATGTGCTTTAATCAAACAGGCGACATCACCACACTAGACGGCAGCTCTTTGAAACTAGTAGACAAGTTCCCCTACCTAGGAAGCAGTGTCTCATCAACCGAGACAGACATCGATACATGACTAGCAAAGGCATGGACAGCTATCGATAGACTATCGGTCATATGGAAGTCAAACGTGACCGATAAAATAAAACACAGTTTCTTCCGAGCAGCGGTCGTGTCGATACTGCTGTATGGATGCACTACATGGACACTAACTAAATGTATGGAGAAAAAACTTGACGGCAACTACACAAGAATGCTTCGAGCAATATTGAACAAGTCCTGAAGGCAACACCCCACGAATCAGCAGCTGTACGGCCACTTACCACTCATCACGAAACCTTCGAAGTTAGACGAACCAGACATGCGGGACCCTGCTGGAGAAGTAAGGACGAAGTCATAAGTGATATACTCCTGTGGACCCCTTCATATGGACGAGCAAAGGCGGGACGACTAGCTAGAATCTACATACAGCAGGTCTGTGCCGATACAGGATGTAGCCCTAAAGACCTGCCGGAAGCAAGGGTAGATAGAGAACGGTGTCGAGAAAGGGTCAGGGATGTCTGTGCTGATAGCGCGACACGATGATGATGATGATGATGATGATGATTTTCGAGAACAACTATTCACAGCGATCTGTTGAATTAAACTAGCTCACTACTTGTTTGGTGTTTGGGGAATTGTCCACTTTGGTTTGGTTTTATGGCACATCAACCATTATTGGTTATTTAATACCAAATCCATTTTTTATATATTCTATTTTAAACAATTCAGTTTAGCATAAGTACAGCTTAGTTTTATTTTACCATAGATAGGGCCCTATTCATATTTACCGACCCCTCAGCTCGGACAGGATATGACACAAGGTCAATTTTTAAGCGGAGTTTAACAGGTTTGAATTCAGAGTTTTCCCTCTCCTAGACTAGTTGCCTCACCAAGGCTGAAGAACCCAGTCTGTCCTACTATTTACACATAGCTGGAGGGAGAATAATTGGATTCATACCTTTCCCAAGGGTATTAGTGCTATGTGAAATGCAACCAGTCTCGTCTAGGATTTGAACTTGTGTCGCCGTGTCTATTTCCTATGATGATAACCATTACACCACGGGCACCTATCAGGTGCTACCACTCCGGGCTAGTGTGGACCTGGTAGCAATGGCAATAAAGGGGTACTCCACACTCCCAAAAGCTCCAGCATTACTGCAGCCTCACCATCAGATTGTTTAGTGTCATATCTAAGACACTCCTTGGGGGAGGCTTATTTCTTTACAGAGATGCAGTTTGTGTACTCTACGGCCAGAATTGTCCTGAAGAAAACAGATTCTTCTTATTGAAAACAAGGATGTGGCGAGCAAGAAACTTTGAATTCAAAATATTCTGGGCACGAAAGATCAATGAATTCTTTTTGGAATGGTTCTCCTTCAAAATCAACATAAAAAAACAAGGGGAAAATTTTGAAAGTTTGGTGCTGGCTAGCACAGATGGATTCTAAGAAACGCGTGGGGCACGCAAGTTTGGGACACCTGATATTCAGTTACACAATCTGATACTTCAGAGTTGTCTCCCTTGTTGCTAGTCCAAATGAATGTTTAATAATTCTTGATCTAAAAGTAGAAAAAATAAATAAATAAATAAATGAAAGGAGAAATTTTTCGAATGACCTACCTCGGTAACACACTAAGCACAGCCTCTTTTTCTTCGTCATTCTCCCGTCGCTCTCGTAAAACGAATTCTTTCTTGTTCGGTACAAGCACCTTCAGTTCGGTTGCAGTAAGCTGTGAAAGTGAGGATTTTGGTATGTACATGGCGCCAAATGTATCGTTTTTGAAGTCACAAAAGACCTGGACGGCTTTCCCCGGAGATGGGTACAATTCAAAAACGTCGGAGACGACTGTAATATTCTCCAAAGCATGCAGCTGGTGAATTTCAGAACAGGAAACTATAAATAAATGGCGAAGAAAGAATTATCCGCGATGAAAAATGAGTCAGTATAGAGAGAAAGAGAGAGAGATAGACGGATATATATGTTGTATAGTGGCTCGTACCACGTGACTTCCGGTATCGCGGAAATATAAAAGACGGAAGCAGAAAGACAGTTCTGAAAGGACGTCGGTCAGTAGTTGACTAACTTCGGACGTAACACCAACAGCGCGAGATTTATAATACTAGTCGGACTGTACCACTTGAGTAAATAAATAATGAACTCTGTTTCACTGTGTATCTTTTCCTTACTACGATACAACAGAATATTATCTATGAAGGTTTCTAAATCTGTGTGACTATTTCAGTAATTAATTCCATCCGTGTTCGCTCATCTCCCATTTCAACCGGTGACTCTCTGTGACCGTTACTTAAAGGAGGGGATTTCCTCTCACTTCCTCATTTCAGTGACTGTGTCCTCTCCCTGCAGTGGACGGCCCTCTCTACCACGTGACCAACATGTCAAGTCATGCAAGTCACACAGTCCATTCTCAGGGTTTTAAATTTTACCAAGAAAACTTACATCGGCACCTGGGTTGCGGTTGACCTCTTTATCTGACCTCATCTGTCCAGCTGGTCATTGTTTTGGTTTCGCTGTTTTCAATGACACTTTCAGTACAATTCAAAATATATTCAACTTTCTCTTTTCTATTTTGGTTCGGAAAAAATATTCCTATATTTCAATTCTCTGCCCAGCCAAAAAATAAACAATATTTTTTGCTGTTTTCCATTATGACAACGTCTTGTATCATTCTTCTAAAATCAATTTACTTATTTTATTCTTCTAAAATTCTCGCCGATTTTTCTACAATTAAAATCATATAATCAATAGTTTTCTTCCATTAAAATCATTCCCAGATTTCTCTCGCTTCAGGCCTCATTGGTCTAGTGGGTAGAGTGTTCGCCGATGGTCTGAGAGACCTGAGTTCAATCCCAGCTCGTATCATACCAAAGAATTTTAAAATGGTACTTGATACCTCCTTGCTTAACACTCAGCAATATAAGGTATCGAGAGTAAAGTGGAGCAATCCATGGAAAGGAGTAGCGCCCTCCCCTACACCTCGGTGTAGTAGCTATTGAAAAAGAAGCCTTCTGGTCGCCCTCAATTATGGTCGCCAACTTTACTTACTTATGTTATATAATAACTCCTTTATTGCCATCCCCCCTACATCCACACATGATGGTAGCACTATTTAGAGTACCATCTATGGGACAAATAGTTATGTTTAGTGATTTACTAGAGATTACTATCATTTCGTCTAGTGGGTAGAGTGTTCGCCAATGGTCCGGGAGACCTGGGTTCAATCCCAGGTCGGGTCATACGAAAGACTTTTAAAATGGTACTTGATATATCCTTGCTTAACACTCGGCAATATAAGGTACGTATCAAGTATAAAGTTAAGCAATCCAGGGAAAGGAGTAGCGCCCTCCCCTACAACTCAGTGCAGTAGCTATTGAAAAGGAGCCTTCTGGTCACTCTCGACTACGGTCACCAATTTTACTGACTATTAATTGAAACCATCCAGCTGTTCGTAAAGCGTTAGTATGAGATAGAAATACTTGATGAATAGAAAATACTTAAAGCCATTTATCTTTGTGCAAACAAATGATTAATATTAAATAGAATTATTAGTATTAGATAGCAATACTTAAAACAAGAATTTTGAGTGTTAGAAATACTTGAAACCATTTAACAGTGTGTAAACAAATGATCAATATTAAATAGAATTATTGCATTGAAATACTTCATTAACAGAATTACTTATATAAAATACCATTACATGTACCTATTTAACATAGTGCAAAGAAAGATTGATATTAAATAGAATTAAGAGGATCATTAAATAAGTTTCCAGACTTTTTTTCGTATGGGCACTTTTATTGATAGTACACACATGAAACTCTAGTCCCCTTCGAAGTAATCTCCTCCGGATGCAATGAACTTGTACCGTTCCAATAACTTCAGGAAGGCTCTATGGAAGTCTTCTTGTGTGAGCGTGTCAATGACCTTTGTCACAGCCTCTTTCATCTCCTTAATTGTCTCATAACGACATCCTCTGAGCTTAGGGAATAACCAAAAGTCACAGGGAGCAAAGTCTGCACTATAGGGAGGCTGAGGAACTGTCTTGATGTCCATCTTGGTCAAATAGTCTGTGACAAGGATGGAGTTGTGGACTAGTGCATTGTCCTGGTGGAAATGCCACTGAGCCGATTTGAAGAGTGCCGGCCTTTTCAGACGGTATCTCTTCCAGAACTCCCTTAAAACCCCAACACAATAACCCTGACCCTACCCCTAACCCTTTGACCCATCAACTCTGGTGTATTGACATCCTTAGTCCTCCCACACCTCTCATAATTCCTCACAGACTCCCTGCCTTCCTTGACTCTCTTATGCCACTCAAAAACTGATGCTCGATTTACGCAAGATGGTCGAAAAGCAGTCCGAAGCATTTCATACGTTTCTGTGGCATTTTTCCAAGTTTAAAACAGAATTTTATTGCATATCGTTCTTCTAAAGTGTCCTCGCGTCCAGATTGCGTTTTTGAAATTCGCCAGCTGTGACAATCAGGGTTTAGTCGGGTGTATTCCAATTCCTGCAGTAGCTGTTCATTTGAACGTGAAATCATAAGAATTGGTCAGTCATCTCATAAGATGTATAGTAATGACATAGTAAATTCTCAAGAGTCTACGACAATTTGAAATGCCTATACAAAAAGTATGGAAACTTATTGAAGGCACCACGTATTAATGTTAAAAAACTATACTTAAAACTATTTAACTTTGTGCAAACACACACACACACACATACATATATATATATATATATATATATATATATGCTTCTCAAGCACACGAGTCTGTTTTTTGTTTGTTTGTTTGGGTTTCATGGCATATCAAACCTTGTAGGTTATTTAAGGCCGAATCCATTTTCATACAAATAAACTTCTGTTTCAAACAATTCAGTTTAGCATAAGTATACAGTTTGATTGTCAAAAACATTTCTATTTCAAGCTATTCAGTTTACTCAAACAGTTCTATTTCAAACAATTTAGTTTAGTATGAGTATAGTTTTTGTTTACACACAGTTTAAACGTCAAAATAGTTTTCTTTCGAATAATTCAGTTTAGCTTAGTACAGTTTCAAAGTCAAAACAGTTCTTTTTCAAACACTTCTGTTTAGCGTAAGTATGCAGTTTAAATATCAAAACAGTTCTATTTCAATTAATTTAGTTTTGCATAAATATGCAGATTAGTTCAATTTAATCCATAGATTGAGCTCTATCAGATGCTACCATTCCGGGCCAGAGTGGACCTGGGAGCGATGGCAATGAAGGGGTACTCCGCATTCCCCAAAAGCTCCATCATTACTGGAACCTCACCATCAGATTGTTTAATGTCCTAACTAGGACACTCGTTGGCAGTAGGAGGTGGGGTCTTACCCTTCTGTAGAGATGCAGTCGGTGTATTCCACGGCCCCAGCCGACTGGGCAAACAAGAGTCGGCTATTGGCGATCCCTTGTGTGATCAGTATATATGCCGGACTACTCTGATGATCGTTTCTTTGAGTTTTACAAGGTTTGGTACTAGAAACATCTGGCCATTTTTAGAGGCCATAGCTATCACACTATTTCGCCTAACCTTCTGTAGACAATTTTATACTCTTTGTCTGTTTGGAGAGTTGAGGATTTTTTTTATATCCTCTCTTAGTTTTCTTTTTTTTTAAATATTACTTCACTTGTAATATAATGGCTGGGGGATTTCGTTTGATGCCTTTGGGTTTAGTTTGGCTGAGAACCTTTCGGCTCAGTGCATGGGTTACTTAGGTTCAACATGAACACAGGTGTTCACGCGCGCACGCGGGCGGAGCGAACGTGTCATTCAGAGATGTCACAATAACCCGAGATGGGAAACGGGACTAGCAAGTGCAAATGACGTCACGCTCCGGAAGCGCGCGGAGGATTTGGGGAATTTGAAGAAAGTTAGAGAGTTGAGACTAGACACCGGACGAAAAGGGTTGACTTTCGCTTGCTCGCGAAGGCCTTGAGCAGGTGTCGCACGAGATGGGGGGGGGGCAGATGAAAAAGCCAGAATAGAAATATTGTGCCTCTCGTTCCTTATGTCGAAGAACCTTTGAACTCAAAGGTAATAAAAAGTTTCGTACCTGAACTGAGAAGTCGTTACGTGTTTTTCGATTTTCGAGATTCCTTTGTTCTATATATATATATATATATATGAACATCCCATGTACATTTCGCATATTCATGTATATGGCTATGGTACACACTCATTAATGAATTTTACTTTTAATCGATTCTGGTCGTGACTATTGAAAAAGCGCTGGACGAAAGGGTCCCTTTAGTTTAATTTTATTATTTTAAACAGACTCATTAAATGATTCCCTTGGTTCAAGTAATTATAAAACATGCTGTGCTAAAGATTTATTTCAATCGTCTGTGAGACCGGGGTTCAATTCCAGGTCGAGACATACCAAACTCAAAAAATGGTACTTGATGCCTCCTTGCTTAACACAGCATTATAAGGAATGAATTAAGGGTAAGTGGAGCATCCAGAGAAAGGAATTGTACCTTCCTCAACATTTCGTTGTAGTAGCTATAGAAAAGGAAGCCTTCGAGTCGCCCTCAACTACGATCACCTTGTGATAATATAAAAGCAGGATTATATATATATATATCTTAACTTCTAATTAGGTTTAATTTTTTTCTTTAAAATTTTTTTTTTTTCTACTCTTACTTTTTCCTATCGACGGAACATCGACTTTTGTTGTATTTACTGTATTTTATGAAGAATCCTCACCAGGGAGCATGAACGTTAACCTCTCGACGATGTTTATTAATCTATAAGTCCTCACAAAACCTAGTTCGGTTTTACTGGCTTTAAAAATCCCGCCAGTGAGAGTGAAAGCTACTTACCGGGTTGATAAAACTGACATGTCACCCCTTTGTATGGGAGAGGACAGACACAGGTATTGTTGACAAAAGTAGCCTCTGTTTGACAAGGATCTTTCTGTGGAAGATAAAATATGGTAAACAAACGCAGTATATAATCATATAGAGGTCGAATAGCATCGATTTATAAATGAGTTATAATTTTGTAAGGCTGAAATTTAAACATGATGAATTGGAGAACATTTCGCTGCAAGAATTGATTTTATAACTTCATCATTTTGAATTGTTTTTTAAATTTGAAAATATTTAAGACAACAACAAAACTTCTTTTCATCGAATGAAATGTCGGTGAAATGTTCGATTCATATATATATATATATATATATATACACACACACACATATATATATATATATATATATATATATATATATATATATGTGTGTGAGTGTGTGTGTGTAGTAAGGCAGCAGTCGTTCATTTAAGCAAGTTTCATTAAATAATAAAGACAAATTTTGTCTGTATAATTTATTTAAGATCCTTTCAAGTCTTCTGATAAGTGTCTTAGTTTCAGGTTGGGATTGGTAGATGAATTTCCCAAAATTGCCCCGAGCGCTTTTGGACTCTTTTAAAAAAAAATACAAACACACCTTACTGTAGCCTCACAGTCCACCATGTCAGTCACTACGCTAAGATAACTCCCCCTATAGTTTTTCTGGAAATGCAAATATCTGCAAATACTTATTGAACTTGCCCGAGATAGTTTATTCCGTATTTAGTTCGGAATAATTCGTGAAATCTTTTAGAAGTTTTCATCTATGTTCATAGTAAAAGATTTTTCTAAAAATTGTTGCAGTTCAAAATTCTTCGTCGCCCACCTTATAGAAACTATGAAATAATATTTCTGTAACATATTGACCCTCGACCGAGCCGTCAATAAAGAGATGCACCTGTGTAAATAAGCGGAAGAACAGCGGAAGCAGGTGGAGGTCAAACAAAAATATAACCAGGACACAGACGGCTTGAGTCAGTTGGAGTTGGAGCCAGTTGGAGACAAGATGCCGAATTGAGAGCCAGCGGCAGACAGAGGGCTTTGGGCCCTCAGTGACCCACGGTTGAGCAACCCAGCCAAGATGAGAAAGAAGTGCTGCTATGGTCAGAAGAACTTGGGTCAATATGTAGCAGTCTGTCCCGTCTCCAACTCACCTCTCACACACAACCAACATTCTTTCGAGAATGAAGTGTGAGAGGTATATTTTTATAAAGAAGTGTGTTCGTTCGTTCATTGTAGTTCGTCATTTTGTTTGACTAAGTTTCCGCATATATTTGTATATATATATATATTTGTATGCAGCTATACAGCATTTCTCTATAGTACGAATTGTTACAAAATATTTAGATGCCCCCCCTACAGTCTTGACGTAAGCATCATTGAAAATTTATGGCCATATCTAAAGGAAAAAATAGGAGACAGAAGTCTCTGCCCCGTTGGCCGGGGCTGTAGAATATACCGACTGCATATCCGCTGAAGGGAAAGACCTCCTCAACGAGTGTCCTAGATATGACACTAAACAATCTGATGGTGAGGCTACAGTAATGTTAGATCTTTGGGGAATGCAGAGTACCACTATGTTGCTTTCGCGCTCAGGTCTACTCCGCCCCGGAGTAGTAGCACCAGATAGGGTCTTATCTAAGGGTCAAATAGAACTGTTTGACATTTAAACTGACTGCAAAGAAATTTTTAGAAATAGAACTGTTTGATCATTTAACTGTGTGTATCTAAAAATGTGTTTACAAATCATATATCTAATATATTTGTAAGAACAGGATTTGGCATTAAATAACTAACAATGGTTGATATGCCATAAAACGATAACCAAACAAAATTCCTTCAAATTTGGAATAAGTAGAATCTATTGCCTGAGAATAACGAAGCAAAATACGTGTCAGTGTGTGTAGTGATCTGATAATTAGATGAGAGCAAAATGAAGTTATTAGTGGAGCCCGCTCAAAGACTTGACCCAAAACTCACTAATAATTTATGGGCCTTTTTAAAAGAAGAACTAGAACAAAGCAAGATACTTATCTGTGTGTAGAATGATCTGGTAAGGAACTATCAAAAATGATTATCAAGAATAAAGGTTACACTATTGATCAATTTTTGCCAAGTGTCTGGGAGACCGGGGTTCAATCACAGGTCGAGTCATACCAAAGACTTTAAAAATGGTACTTGATACCTCCTTGCTTAACACTCAGCATTATAAGGTACGTATCAAGGGTAAAGTGGAGCAATCCAGGGAAAGGAGTAGCGCCCTTCCCTATACCTCAGTATAGAAGCTATCGAAACGGGAGCCTTATAGTTGCCCTTGACTACGTCACTAGCTTTATTTTACTATCAAGGGTAAAGTGGAACAATCCAGGGAAAGGGGTAGCGCCTTCCCCTACACCTTGGTGTAGTAGCTATTGAAAAAGGATCCTTCAGGTCGCCCTCGACTACAGTCGCCAACTTTACTTACAACTTATTGATCAATACAACAATAAAACTCAACATAAAGTAGATTCTCCCGAGCAACGCCAGGTATTCTTGCTAGTCAAGAATAAAGGTTACACAACTGATCACTGACGTAGGAGAGCCAATAATTTTGTTCTATGTTAAATGTGTTTTTGGCATTTTTGACATTTTGTTGTGGGCATAACGGGAGGCATTTTCTTCAAATATATTCTTTCATCATTTGTGAAAAATACACATATGCAGATATTACAGTTTTATTTATAATTACGAGGGAAGAGTCGAATAATTCTGATACCAATTTTATGTGTGTGAAAGATTTGGAATGAAATTTGATAGAATGAGAACGAAAAAGATTGTTTAGTTTGATTTCTTTGTTTAATGGCATATCAACTTTTGTAGGTTATTTAATGCCAAAGCCATTCTCCTAGAAGAACAGTAGTAATTTACAAAGCTCTTTGCTTCGATGTGGCACAAGGCCGAATGAATGGGGCGCCCAGTGGGACTCGAACTCACTCGTGTAGGTTTGCTAGTCTAGCTTGCTAACCGTTACACCACCAGAGGTGCCCCCCTAAGAAGAACAGTAGAGGTACTATTTAACCCATAGCTGGGGGGATAAGCGGGTTCATACCTTTCCCAAGGGTATTTGCCCGAAAGTGAACATAATAGCGCGACTGGAGTACGAACTCGCTTACTACGATTCCGCAGTCCATCGATTCAACCATTATACTACGAGGACCCCCCCCCCAAAAAAAGATTGTTTGGAAATACTGATTCACACACACACACATATATATTGCTTTCTGAAGAATAGCGTTTTCGAAATGCAAAAATATCTTCTTTTTTTTCTTTTCACGACACCTGTCAATCTGATTTTCCAAACTGTCTTTTTCTTTCTTATATGCGAAGGTCGTTGAAAAAGTTTTAAGCTTCACCCAAAAAGAAAAGCCATACTTAAACATGTTCGTCAATGGTCCTGGAGACCTGGGTTCAATCCTAGGTCGCGTCATACCAAAGACTTTAAAAATGGTTTTTGATACCTCTTTGCTTAACACTCAGAAATATAAGGTACGTATCAAGGGTAAAGTGGAGCAATCCAGGGAAAGGAGAAACGCCCTCCCCTACACTTCGGTGTAGTAGTTATTGAAAAGGGAGCCTTCTGGTCACCCTCGACTACGCTCGCCAACTTTACTTACTATTGTTGTAACACACGACCACTTATAAAACTAGAAAATAATTCAGATTTCTGTCTTAATTTCTGTGCAGTTTAGGCTTATGCAAAATCTGGTTGAAGCTAAGAACTTTTTGAATGAGCCTCGTACATATATATATATATATATATATATATATATATATATATATATATATAAGAAAAACCTTTAAAATTCATTCATATTTATTGTAATAATACTTATTTCAGCAGACGCTATATTTTTTTAAAATGTTAGATCTGCATCTTCAGACAAACAAATAATATATATATTTATATGGAAGTATTTTCCATTGAGCTCTCTATTGGGTTTTGAATTATTTAGATATTGAAGAAAGAAAATCCGAAAATTGAATCGTTCCCACTATCGGCTGACTTAGCGTTGGATTATATATTTATATATATATATATAGTGGAGTTAGTCGGTCTTTCTCCATACCATTGGAACAATTTATTTCTGATTGTTAATATATTTTGTAATAGGGTAAGTTTTTTCTTCTATCACATTCATTTTTCTACTTTCGTTCCTTCGCCACGAAGCTATTTTTTTTTAATTATGTGCGGAATATTCAGTATTAATTCATTCTTCGTTCGTTTAATTTTCTTCAAAAGATTTTCTTAATATATGAAACTTTCAATAATGAAGCTGAAATCCTGCTCTACTAGCCCGAATTTGAGCACTTTCTTGATTAAAAAAACGTTTGTATAACGTTTCCTTCATTTTATATATATATATATATAGGGGGGGTGTATTTGCCAACCCCTCCACACGGGCAGGATGTGACTCAAGGTCAATTTTTAAGCAAAGTTTAACAGGTTTGAATTCAGAGTTTTCCTTCTCCTAGACTGGTTGCCTAACCAATGCTAAAGAACTTAGTCTGCCCGACTATTTACCATATACCGGAGGAAAAGGGAAACGATCTGCCCTTGTGGGATCAAGCTAAAATAATTGACAGGGAAGAACAAAGGAATATGAGACGTCTCAAAGAAGCGGCACACGTGTTGGGCTACAGTGACCAAGTATCGAGATGAATACGATTTGAGAAGCAAATGGCTTGTTAAAAAACTACGATAGGGTTCAAAAATATCTGATATGAATGTGTGGAGGAGTAACTCATGAGTTGATGGACACATTAGGTTTATAAGCACTCAGCGCCTTTACCTGCTGAGCCGTCACTTACCTTTTTCCATACTGCACAGTTGTTGCTCAAATCATGGTTTTCGCAGTCGTGCAGGCCGGCCAGATTGTTGTTGTACTCGCAAATCCTCCAGCGCGTTCGGCCCTGAGTGCATGATGTGACGGCCACGCAACCCTTGTCTTGCACGCATTGATTAATGCAGTCAATGTTGCTGAATGCTTGTCCTATGTAGTAAGGATTCTTCAGCCTGCTGTAACGCCCGCATTTATTGATTCGTTTGAACTGGAAACCGTTCACTTTTTCGACCAATGACAACCAGACAAGAAACAACACCCACTGGTTCGCCATCTTTGAATAGAGTAAATTCTGCGAAAAAGAGAACAATCATACATAATTTTTTAAATAATTTCTCACTAAACTAAAATATAGACCCGTAGTCGTTTTTTTTTATGTGGGAAGCAAACCTCCAGTAGCGGTGGGCTTTAAAATTGCTAAAATTCCGTCGCTATTCCTCTTAAGGAGCACTTTAAACACCAAGCAATAAGCCCTGCCTTTACCCTTTTTAAACGATGGAATAATTGCTGTCTGAGGTAAGGCTCCCTGGAATCCAGACAAATTTTTAAAAACTTAGTCTACAAAACAAATTGATTTTTTTGGTAATAGAGTTACATATTTTCGGAGCAAATTGTCTAATTAGATCAAAAACAGCAGTAGTGTTGAAAGTTTTAAGATTAAATTGGATGATTTCAGATATAAAGGTAAGAAAAAGAATTTAAGAGGTCATTTTTGGGAACTATCAGATTAATTACTGAACAGAATCTGATCTGTATATAGATACTTCTTAATATTGCAATATTGAACAAGTCCTGGCGGCAACACCCCACGAGGCACCAACTATACGGCCACCTGCCTCCCATCACGAAAACTGTACAAGTTAGACGAACCAGACACGCAGGACACTGCTGGAGAAGCAAGGACGAACTCATCAGTAATGTACTCCTATGGAGCCCCGCATATGGCCAAGCAAAAGCAGGACGACCAGCTCGAACATACATACAGCAGCTATGTGAGGATACGGGATGTCGCCCTGAAGACCTGCCAGAAGCGATGAATGATAGGGAGAAGTGGCGAGAGAGGGTCGGGGATATCTGTGCTAGCGACACGACATGATGATGATGATGATGATTATTAATATTGCATGTTCTGCGTGATGCGCACTTTCTGCATTGTGATATTGTGACCCCATGCAATAATTATTGTTGAAGTGGATCAAAGTCCTCAAAGCACGAGGCGGTGTCACAAAAAGAAAAAAAGATGGGAAACAAAAATTCGAAGGATTTTTTGCTTAACCGGAGGAGTAGGTGTGACACTCTGGGAGCTTTCTCAAATTCTGCTCCCCACCCTTAGGGTATGACGCGTACTCTAGTCTGTCAGTCCTATGTTTTCAAACATGACATGATTTCCCCTGTCACTGGCTGATCTTCAACATCAAATTTTCAAAATCCGACCCTTACATAAAGAGCCGGCAATCCCCTCCCATTTCCGGATATAAACCACCCAAATTTAGGCATACAAAAAAAGATGTTTCATCTCCCGGTCGGTGTCAAAGTTGCGTCTAACTAAGGAGATAAAAATGAATCTCCCTTATCCTGGTCTTTTGACCATCATTAATACAAACACACACACACATCTTGGCCCCTATATAGGCATATATATATCAACACCTACCTATATGTCTATCGTGATATACATCTACACACACACACATATCAACATCCTTAACACATACTCAACGTATGCTTACGCATCTACGTAAATATGTCTTGATCCACTCATACAAATATATATATATATATATACTCATAGGCTTAAGTGGTGTAATAGTAAGATAGACAAGCGAAGATTCACGAGTAAATTCGAGTCTCATTGGGTGCCCCATTCATACAACCTTGTACCACATCTAAGCAAAAAGCTTACTAAATTACTATACTCATAGACAACTTGCAACCACAGACATATATGCACACATAAATCTAACTCTATCTACTACCACGCCAAAAATCCATAGCTGTAATACGATGGTATGATCTTGAATATAAAATATTCAAGAATAACAACAGGTGACTCTGCTAATCAGATATGATAGAATGTCTTTTTACTCTATACAGTTTCCAAGGAGTCATTGAAGCACAAGAAAGAGATAGGCAAAAGGGTCTACTGTTGTACATAGAAAAGGGTGAAAGACAGACACCCGACCTACCTCAGTCGCTGCTGCCTCGAAGGGCTCTGAAACCGACTCGACTCTAACCCTAGCTGTAACTTAAATGCCGCCTCCTAGATTCAAAATTATCTTTTCTTATACAATCTATTCCTATATCTCATTCAGCGAGTGTTATAAAGACACGTCATCTTAATTATTGCATAACACAGTTTCGGTAGCTCAAGGCTTCCGCCTTGAGCTACCGAAACTGTGTTATCACCCTGGTTGGCGGCTGATGAGGCTAGGGTATCGCACGTGCTTTCACACGTTGTATGATGAAAAAAAAAAATTGCATCATTCGATCATAAACTTGTATTTCTTACTCAGATGACAAACACTTGCTGAACATCCTGTCTGGAACTATTTTAATGTTAAGTGTCAAAACTGATCACCCCGGCGATTCACAATACAATCTTAAAGACCTACCATTCCACACACCTAGAAGCCTGTTGCGACAAAGTACCCTTACACTCAAAGATTTGTAACCAATCCACAACCTCACCAAAGTAAATTATGAAATAATCAATATAATCAGTTATCAATAAGATAATTAATATAATTCATTACCAACCTGATTATTTCACACTGTCACAAGTGCAGATGTTTTAAAGTTGATGTGAGAAGATCATAAAAAGGAGAGATGCCCTAGGAGACATAACAAACAAATAATGATAATATTTTTGTAAAGGTTGATGTAAGAAGATAATAAAAAGGAGATATGCCCTAAGTGACATAATAAACAAACAAATAATAACTAATACCTTTTTCCATCCCCACCCCGACACAGGTTGGTAGGATGGTTGGTTGTGTTTTAGGGCATATCAACTCTTTTAGGTTATTTAATGCCAAATCCTATTTATACACACACACACACACACACACACACATATATATATATATATATATAGGATTTGATGAACCCAGTCCTTCCAATCAGGTATTGCCTGGATTGTAAGGCTCCCTGGGACCAGGCAGTTTGCTCAATAGCATCCACCCGGTGCGAATGCCGGATGGACCCTGAAAACACAACGATGCATCGTATGTTATACAGGCTTTTAAAATCCTACAATGTGTGTTATATGTCACTTAGAAATAAAGCTTTACATAATATATGGTGTGGATAATTTGCTTACAGATCTTAACAAAACCAGGTTTAATAAATAATTACGTGGTGTTATTGGTTCCATTGAGCTTATGAGTAGAGTGTTCGCCAGTGGTCCAAAAGACCGGAGTTCAATCCCAGGTCGAGTCATACCAAAGACTCAAAAAATGGTACTTGATGACTCCTTGCTTAACGCTCAGTAGGAATCAAGGGTAAAGTGGACCAATCCAGGGAAAGGAGTAGCGCCTCTCCTACACCTCGGGGTAGTAGCTATTAAAAAGGGAGCCTTCGGGTCCCCCTCGACTAAGGTCACCATTGATTCCTAATATCATTGTTTGATTCTGAAATGTATTAAAATCAATTCTATGTATATTTTCTTATTGAAATCAACTAAAATATATATGCACTCTTATGTAGTTTCATAAATCATCCTAATTTAAATTGTTTTGGTTTGTTTTTATAGCATATCAACCATTGTTAGTTATTTAATGCTAAATCCTGTTTTTTCATACATATTAGATATATGATTTGCAAACACATTTTTAGATGCACACATTTAAAGGGTCAAACAGTTCTATTTCTAACAATTCAATTTAACACAAGTCAACAAAGTTAAATGGTTCCAAGTATTGCTATGTATCACAAACAATTCAATTAAACTTCAGTTATTTGTTGCATACAGTTACAAACAGTTCTATTTCTAACAATTCGATTTAGCCTAAGTCATTTGGTTGCACACAGTTTAAATGTCAAATAGTTCTATTTGACCCATACATAGGATACTTCAGGTGCTACCACTGTGTGTCAGAGGGGATCTAGGAGCGATGACCATGAAGGAGTACTCCACATTCCCAAAGCTCCAGCATTACTGGAACCTTACCATCAGATTGTTTATTGTCATATCCAAGGCACTCTGACCCGTAGGGGTAGCTCTTAATATGTTCTTATCTATAGTTTGAATTAAACTGTTTAACGATCTAATCTGTGTGCAAGCAAATTAAATTGTTAGAAAAAGAACTGTTTGATCATTTGTTTGGTTGGGTTTTATTGCATATCAACCTTTGTAGGTTATTTAACGCCAAATCCATTTTTATGCAAATAGCTCTATTTCAAACAATTCATTTTAGCATGACTACACAGTTTAATTGTCAAAACAGTTCTAATTCAGCTAATTCAGTTTAGTATAAGTACAGATTTTGTTTACACACAATTAAATGTCAAAACAGTTCTATATTAAACAATTCAATTTAGTGTAAGTACAGTTTCAATGTCAAAAACTGTTCTATTTCAAACAATTCAGTTTAGCATAAGCACGCTGTTGACATGTAAATACAGTTTAATTGCCAAAAACATTTCTATTCCAAGCTATTCAGTTTAGTCAAACAGTTCTATTTCAAACAATAGGGCCCTATCAGGTGCTACCATTCGTGACCAGAGTGGACCTGGGAGTAAAGACAATGAAGGGATGCCTCGCATTCCCCATAGCTCCAGCATCACTCGAACCTTACCATCAGATTATTTTGTGTCATATCCAGGATACTCATTGGGGGGGGGTCTTACCCCACTGCACAGGTGTAGTCGATATATTCTACAGCCCCAGCCTAATGGGCAATCATTTAACTGTGTAAGCAAATGACTGGTGTTTAATTGAATTGTCAATGATGCATAGAAATACTTGGAACCATTTAACTGTGTGCAAATGAATGAATAGTGTTAAATAGCAATAGTTGAAAACATTTAATTGTGTAGAAACAATTGCAATACTAGCATGCAAACAAATTAATTCTAATTCATTTAAAAATGAAATTACCTGCAAAATATTTACTAACAAATCATTTGTATATCGATTTAAATGTGTACAAACTAATGACAGATGTTACATTGTTACTGTTACATAGCAATATGTTTACAAATCATATATATATATGTGTGTGTGTGTGTGTGTGTGTATAAAGAGGATTTAGCATTAAATAACCCACAATGGTTGATATGCAATAAAACCCAACCCAACCAAATCATATATATTTAATAGATACGTATAAAGAGGATTTGGCATTAAATAACCCATAATGGTTGATATGCAATAAAACCCAACCCAACCAAATCATATATATTTAATAGATACGTATAAAGAGGATTTGGCATTAAATAACCCACAATGGTTGATATGCAATAAAACCCAACCCAACCAAATCATATATATTTAATAGATACGTATAAAGAGGATTTGGCATTAAATAACCCACAATGGTTGATATGCAATAAAACCCAACCCAACCAAATCATATATATTTAATAGATACGTATAAAGAGGATTTGGCATTAAATAACCTACAATGTTTGATATGCCATAAAACCAAACCAAACCAAATCATGTATATTCAATATATATAAATATATATATTGTGACGGCAAATTGATTAAAATCCCTAAACGGGACTTTATTTTCGCACGTGTGAAGACGGGGCAGGTTGGCACTTGATCCCCTACAGAAATAAGTCCTGTTCAGAGTTCTTTTCTCAGGCAGATAAGAACTGGCATATTACGTGAGGGAATAATGTAAGGCCAGACTGACCGCCGCTGGCAAGGGGTTCCAAATTTCACACTATCACACACCCACCAGGTCGCTTTCTTCTTTCCCCGAGATAATGGAAGAAAGTGAGCCTATAGGTCTTAATTGTAATAATATTAATATTGCTACCGTCGGCAACTCCGGTTTCCCGTGTGATACTTTAGGAATTAAGAGGACAGTTCTAAGCAAGATAATATAGGGCGAATAGAAGCTGAAAGGAAAGCATGGAATAATAACATAGACCACATGGTAAAATTAAAATACATAAGTTCTTTACTACGGTTATATACATATATATGTTCAAAGTGTCAAAAATATGTAATAGGATAGTCCATGAATATAAATGTCTTTTCTTGGCTTTTATCCTTTTTCAAATTGAGAGAGAGTGGTAAACAAAGTTTGGGTGAAAAGGAAAATGTCCCAAAGTTACTTATCTTATTTTTTTGACGGGGTTCCACTGGAGAATTTCTCTTCTTTCACGGGCTAATAGACTTCGTATTGCTTTTAATGCTGGCTTGAGAGACTTTGGAGTCCCTCGTGTCTCAGTCTTTTGTCTTTAGCCCGGAGTGAAATGGCTATCGTCCGTCTGCCACGAGACTTGTCCAAAAACTAGCTTTTTTTGTCTTTCTTCCGTTGAGGGGAAGGGGACCCCACTTCCGTTTGAGGCTCCCGCCAATCATCTGGCTTCATTTTTCTTTCCCCTTCCGATGTCCGGCGACCCAAGGTCACTTAAGTGCAAACATCTGTGTGACCCACAATCATTTCTAACGGTCACTTTTTGACTGCTAGATAAGTTTTAGTTCAACGTGAGCCATCACGTGACACCTCCCTGCTTAAGAGAAGAAAGGGAGATGAATAGAAATACCATAGAAAAAAAAAGGCAATTCAATTCACTGTTCTTTCTCCTTTTCTTTCACTTTTTTTTTTCTCACTTTACTTTTCTTTCATCCCCTTTCTTCTTCACGCTTTGACGAATTCTTTCCTTTTCCTTTTTTCGTCCTTCCTAATTTTCACTATAGGGGAAAACAATTTCTCTTCTCTTTCTTTCTCTCTCTCTCTCCCTTTTCCTTTTTCTTTAATCTCGTTTTCCTTTCTTTCTTTTTCTCTCTCGGCTTTTGGCCGTATCATATTTCAAATCTTGAGGAGGTAAGTCCTTCTTTCTTTCTTCGTCACTTTTGACGACTTTATAATTTTAATTGTCAAGCTTTGGGGAGAAAACTTCCTTTTCTTTTCTCTCTTTCCCCTATTCGTCACTTGTTGACGAACCACTTTCTCGTCCGTCTCATATTTCAACATTGGGGACGAGAATTCCTCCTCTCCTTTAGTTTCTCTCTCTCTCTCTTTCTTTCTCTCAACAACTATGAAAGAATGTTCTGCTACTACATTTTCGTGGGGCGTTAGAGAAATAAGCCTGGGTATTTTTTTATTAATTTCTCTAAGTCCCCTCTCTCTGAGACAGACAACTGGCTTAATTTCTCCTCGAATTTATTCGGCATTGCCGAGTTCTTAATTTTTCGAGGTGGGCCTTCTTGACGGACATATCTCTTCAATTTGTTTGCATGACACACTTGTGTCTGCTTCTTTCCTTCGTTGGTATCAATTCTATATGTCCTCTTGTCTATTCTCTGTGATATTACGTAGGGACCTATATATCGTCCACCACAGTGGGGTCCTCTATTTGATGACAGTAGCAGGACTTCGTCGCCCTTTTTGAATTCTTCCTTCTCAGTCACTTGTGAGGGTCCTCTTATCTTCCTCTTATCCTCTCGATAAGTATTAGGGAATTTATTCCTAATATTCGTTGGACCTTCATCCTTTTTCTGACGACTGGTCCTTTTATCTTCTTGTTTATTGAGGGGTGGAAGGTTCACTTCTTTTCTTTCCACCTTCTCACTTTGCGAGCGACTGTGTCGTTTATATCTCGCACGTGGCTCAGCCGCCATCTTGTCTTCATGCTGGGCGTTCGTTCTCGCCATCTTTCTTTCTTCATTTTTGGCGCTCATTTTCGCCATCTTTTTTCCATGTTTGGCGTTCGTTCTCGCCATCTTTCCATCTTCATTTATGGTGCTTATTTTCGCCATCTTTTCCGGGTGACACTTTTTTGTTCTTACTTCATTTCCCAGTATGAGGGAAATTCCTTTCATAGGTAGTTTATCTACCACACCAACTTTCATAGGTCCATTTTTCCACTGGGACTTTAGGGTTATTTTACACAGCGGTATTTTTACCCTCTTTCCGCCGATACCCTCTATCATCACAGTCTCACGTGTTGCTTCTATTACCCTTTTAGGTAATTTATTTCGTAGAAGTAACGACTGAGATGCTCCGGTATCTCGTAAAATTGAGACTTCCACTGGTCCTCCGTGTGGGCCTCTTATCATCCCTTTTTTCGTCCAGGGTCGATAGGACTGGTTCCCTCTAGGTGTTGTTACAGCTCCTTGAGGTTTTCTCGGCTGGGTCTGGTTTCTTTCAGGACCTTTTCCTAGCTGACACCTTATGGCTATGTGTCCAGCCTTTCCACACTTGTAGCAGACCATTGTTCTGCTGCTACTTTGGAAGGTCCTTCTATTTCCTTCCTTAGGTCTTCCTTCAGGACTTAATTCAGCTTTGAATTTCACTTTGTTTCCCGTGAAGGTTTTTTCCTTTGTCTTTCGGTATGTGAGGATGTATTCGTCTGCTAGTGCAGCCATTTCATAGGTCACGTCAGTTTTTCTTTCACTTAGGTGAACCCTGACTTCTTCTGGCACACAGTTTAAAAATTCTTCAGCTAATATTAGCTGCCGGAGTTTCTCAGCGTCTCCGTCTATCCTCTTAGAGTCACACCACTTATCCAGCGCGTTCTCCTTTTCTCTCAGAAATTCCATATAAGACTGGTTTTCAGTTTTTCTCTGTGTTCTGAATTTCTGTCTATAAGCTTCTGGAACCAATTCGAAGCTTTTAAGAACCGCTGCTTTCACCAAATCATAGTCGGCGCAATTTTCTGTCGGCAGAGTTGCATATGCTCTCTGTGCTTTTCCTGTCAGCACAGTTTGGAGTAGCATCGACCAGCATTCTTTCGGCCATCCAAGATTTAGTGCAGTTCGCTCAAAATGTGCGAAGTATCCCTCCACGTTGGCCTCTTCAAATTTTGGGACTAGCCTCGCTTGTTTCGTTACTTCGAAACTGTCATGGCTTTCTTTGCGTCCTTTTATTGCCAAGTCGACTTCTCGCAGCCTTGTTTCTTGCTGAATTTTTATTTTCTCCAGTTCCATTTTATTTCTCTGTAGTTCCATTTGTGCTTGTATTTTAATTTTCTCCAGTTCAATTTCTTCTGGAGTCATTCTTATCATTTCCGTTGGTAGCTCTTCTAATACTGCTTCCTCGAAAACATTTTCGTCGACCATGTGTCTTGCTATTTTTATAACGAGTTCATGTTTCCTCATAGAATTTTCAACATTTAACTCAAGCTTCTCGCCAATTTTTATTATCTCGCTTTTTCTCAGCCTCTCCAACTTTTCCATGGAGGGTTCTTTTAAAAAGTTCTCTATTTTGTCCATTTTTTCTTTAATTTTTCCAAACAGTTATATCAACAAGTAATTTGACTGTTTCAACAATATTCCTTTTTTTTTTTTTTTTTTTTTTTTTTTTTTTCACGGTCTCCCAGGGTAGATTTAAACGGCAGGAATCGTCACACGACTACAAGCAATAAATATTATTTATAATAATAAATCCCGGACGTGAGCCCCCATAAAAGGGTCTGGGGTCAGGAATAAAAGATTAAAATATCCCCGGACGAGACACCATTTTAAGTCTGCTGCAGGCAAATTGCGATAGTCCCAAAACGGGACTTTATTTTCGCACGTGTGAAGACGGGGCAGGTTGGCACTTGATCCCCTACAGAAATAAGTCCTGTTCAGAGTTCTTTTCTCAGGCAGATAAGAACTGGCATATTACGTGAGGGAATAATGTAAGGCCAGACTGACCGCCGCTGGCAAGGGGTTCCAAATTTCACACTATCACACACCCACCAGGTCGCTTTCTTCTTTCCCCGAGATAATGGAAGAAAGTGAGCCTATAGGTCTTAATTGTAATAATATTAATATTGCTACCGTCGGCAACTCCGGTTTCCCGTGTGATACTTTAGGAATTAAGAGGACAGTTCTAAGCAAGATAATATAGGGCGAATAGAAGCTGAAAGGAAAGCATGGAATAATAACATAGACCACATGGTAAAATTAAAATACATAAGTTCTTTACTACGGTTATATACATATATATGTTCAAAGTGTCAAAAATATGTAATAGGATAGTCCATGAATATAAATGTCTTTTCTTGGCTTTTATCCTTTTTCAAATTGAGAGAGAGTGGTAAACAAAGTTTGGGTGAAAAGGAAAATGTCCCAAAGTTACTTATCTTATTTTTTTGACGGGGTTCCACTGGAGAATTTCTCTTCTTTCACGGGCTAATAGACTTCGTATTGCTTTTAATGCTGGCTTGAGAGACTTTGGAGTCCCTCGTGTCTCAGTCTTTTGTCTTTAGCCCGGAGTGAAATGGCTATCGTCCGTCTGCCACGAGACTTGTCCAAAAACTAGCTTTTTTTGTCTTTCTTCCGTTGAGGGGAAGGGGACCCCACTTCCGTTTGAGGCTCCCGCCAATCATCTGGCTTCATTTTTCTTTCCCCTTCCGATGTCCGGCGACCCAAGGTCACTTAAGTGCAAACATCTGTGTGACCCACAATCATTTCTAACGGTCACTTTTTGACTGCTAGATAAGTTTTAGTTCAACGTGAGCCATCACGTGACAATATATACATATATATATATAAAGAGGATTTAGCATTAAAGAACCTACAATAGTTAATATGCCATA
>CAUZXS010005131.1:147500-155000 GCA_963585895.1 Sepioteuthis lessoniana | reverse complement strand
TTGATTATTCGGAATACCTTATTTACAATCTTTTCTATGTTTCTTAAACATAGAAAAGATTGTAAATAAGGTTTTCTTGTGTATTTGATTATATTTACTGTTAACCTTATTTTATCAATATATTTTTTGTTGTTATAAAAACATAACGCTTCTTTATTTCAAGTGACGCCAAGAATGACTGGTATTACCTTATTAGCGGATTTTCTCATTACCAAATTTGTCGATTCCGATGGAATATTTTGGTGACGTAGAAATGTGACTATTCAAAAATATATACGAATGCACAATGCGATTATATCCTTTAAGAACTAAGTGATAAATATTTGGATGTATTTGTAATCACTTTTTTTTTTTACTCACACGTTACTTTCAACTTTATTTCTTTTAATTACACGTTACTTCCTACTTTATTTCTTTTAATCACACGTTACTTTCTACTTTATTTCTTTTAATCACACGTTACTTTCTACTTTATTTCTTTTAATAACACGTTACTTTCAACTTTATTTCTTTTAATAACACGTTACTTTCAACTTTATTTCTTTTAATTACACGTTACTTCCTACTTTATTTCTTTTAATCACACGTTACTTTCAACTTTATTTCTTTTAATTACACGTTACTTCCTACTTTATTTCTTTTAATCACACGTTACTTTCTACTTTATTTCTTTTAATAACACGTTACTTTCAACTTTATTTCTTTTAATTACACGTTACTTCCTACTTTATTTCTTTTAATCACACGTTACTTTCCACTTTATTTCTTTTAATTACACGTTACTTTCTACTTTATTTCTTTTAATCACACGTTACTTTCAACTTTATTTCTTTTAATCACACGTTACTTTCTACTTTATTTCTTTTAATAACACGTTACTTTCAACTTTATTTCTTTTAATCACACGTTACTTCCTACTTTATTTCTTTTAATCACACGTTACTTTCTACTTTATTTCTTTTAATCACACGTTACTTTCTACTTTATTTCTTTTAATAACACGTTACTTTCAACTTTATTTCTTTTAATTACACGTTACTTCCTACTTTATTTCTTTTAATCACACGTTACTTTCTACTTTATTTCTTTTAATCACACGTTACTTTCTACTTTATTTCTTTTAATCACACGTTACTTTCTACTTTATTTCTTTTAATCACACGTTACTTTCTACTTCATTTCTTTTAATAACACGTTACTTTCTACTTTATTTCTTTTAATCGCACGTTACTTTCTACTTTATTTCTTTTAATCACACGTTACTTTCTACTTTATTTCTTTTAAACACACGTTACTTTCTACTTTATATCTTTTAATTACACGTTACTTCCTACTTTATTTCTTTTAATCACACGTTACTTTTAACTTTATTTCTTTTAATCACACGTTACTTTCTACTTTATTTCTTTTAATCACACGTTACTTTTAACTTTATTTCTTTTAATCACACGTTACTTTCTACTTTATTTCTTTTAATCACACGTTACTTTCTACTTTGGCAAGACATTCCTTTTCAAGCCTAATTTATTGAATAAGATTAATAAACTTTAATTAATGATGAATATATATGGAAGAAAGATTTATTTCCTCATATGAAAGTTCGGTGGGTGATTCTATAATCCATTATTATTAGTTGTTTTTTTAAACAAAGCTTTGCTTTATCAGTGATCCTCCATCTAAGTAATACCCAGGTTCATCGTTGCTCAACATATTATTTAAGATTTTCTTAGTCTAGCACACAGGTTTTAAGTACCTAATGTTATCATGGGGTCACTCATCTAAGTAATGCCCAGTGTCATCTTTGCTCAACTCATTATTTATTAAGCTTTGCTGGGTCTTATACACAGGCCTTAGGTTGCTTACAGTACTTATTGTTCCTACGTGGTCACCCATCTAAGTCATGCCAAGGCTCATCATTGCTCAACTCATTATTTTGACACACAAGCTTTAGATTACTTTACCTACTGTTACTATGTGGTCACCCATCTAAGTAATGTCTAGACTCATCATTGCTCAACTCATTATTTTCAAAGCTTTGCTTAGTCTGGCACACAGGCCTTTGGTTACTAACATTACATCGTTTGCTCCGTCGGCTGGGGTTGAAAATACACAGACTACACCTCTGCAGAGGGGTAAGACCTTTCCAACGAGTGTCCTGGTATGACTCTAAACAATCTGATAGTGAGGTTCCAGTAATGCTGAGTACTCTTTTATTGCCATCACTCCCAGGTCTACTCTTGACCAGAATTGTAGCACCTGATAGGGTCCTATCTATGGGTCAAATAGAAGTAAAATGCGTGTTTACGCTGAACTGAATTGTTTGAAATAGAACTGTTTTGACATTAAACTGCATATTTATGCTAAACTGAATTATCTGAAATAAAATTGTTTTTATATTTAACTGTGTTTTACCCAGTCGACAGGGGCTGAAGAATATACCAACTGCACCTCTTCAGAGGGGTACCCCCCAACGAGTGCCCTGGATATCACACTAAACCGTATGATGGTGCGATTCCAGTAATGCTGGAGCTTTGGGAATGAAGAGCACATGTAAACTGCGTACTTACGCTAAACTGAATTGTTTAATATAGAACTGTTATGACATTTAACTGTGCGGACAAAAACTGTATTTATATTAAACTGAATTGTTTGAATTAGAACCATTTGACTAAACTGAATAGCTTGAAATAGAAATGTTTTTGACATTTAAACTGTGTAATCATGTTATACTGAATTGTTTGAATTAGAACTGATTATTTGTATAAAAATGGATTTTGCATCAAAGGTTGATATGCCATAAAAACCCAAGCCACCAACCAACCAACCAACCATTGCATCGTAAGCACTGGAATCGGCTCTGAGAGAGAGCTGTTTTTTTTTCAATTCATTTCGGCCAGACATGAATCCGTCTATTCTTCCCCTAGCTATGAGTAAATATTCGGCCAGTCTGGATTCTTTAGTCTTAGGTAGTCTACCAGTTTTGAAGAAAAAATTTCTACATTTTCTTTTTTAAGTTGAGGAATTGTATTATAAGTTGAAATAACTTTAAAAAGACACATCAGGTTAATTGACTGCGCATTTACCATGACTAATTGACTTGTTAGCATTTGTGTGCAATGTAGACCGGTATGTCAATTGTAGGGTTTCGGCTTAACATTCTCTGGTTGCTGGTTTGGGGGAGATCATGGTATACACTGCTGATGAGACCTAGGTCGAAACAGCTGTCCAGTGTTTCTGTATGCCACACGCAGTGTTTGCTGAATTTTCTGGTCATTGTACTTCAATTTATAAAAAAAAAAACTCAATTAAAACCATCTTTACGCGGTCTAAAAATGAACTTGTGTCACATCCTGCCAATGGCGGAGTTGCTGCGTAAATATATACATTACCTGCAGTTTTTAAGTGGTCACTCATCTAAGAACTGTATAGGCTCATCGCCACTTAACTTCTGTGATATGACTGAAATCGGTGCTTTCACTGACGTTGACAGTAAGCCTATTATCTGATGTTAGCCAAAAGACGTGATCAATTGATGACATCGATTACCACCAAGATTTCTGTTTACGTAGCCGTCAGTTCCTTAATTTTTCCTAAGAACCGTGGAATCCAGAACTTCATAGAGTCCATGCAAGAATCCTAGGATTTTTCCTAGTGGAATTGTCACATGTTGATATATTCTAAAGAACAGGCTCCGCGAGCATTTAGACGCTCATACAAGTTGTTCTCCAGATGTCAAAGCAGGAAAAAAAAAAAAAAAAGAAAAGAAAAAAGAGGTTCAAAGACCATTCCAATATTCTCCTAAAAATATGGAACCGGGGAAATGTTTATTATACCATTCTGTATAGAAAATGTATGTACACTTACATGATTAAGTAATGGAAAGGAATCTGACAGTATGGAAAAAAACTGAAAAACGAAGTAATCCAAAAGTGATGAATCTGTTAGAAGGAAAGTCGACGTTAAAGTGTTTCGGTTGGAGATGCCCGCGGTGTAATGGTTATCGTCGTAGGAAATGGACACGGCGACACGAGTTCAAATTCTGGACGAGACTGATTGCATTTCACATAGCACTAATACCCTTGGGAAAGGTATGAATTCAATTATTTTCCCTCCAGCTATGGGTAAATAGTAGGACAGACTAGGTTCTTCAGCCTTGGTTAGGCAACTAGTCTAGGAGTAGGAAAACTCTGAATTCAAACCTGATAAATTCCGCTTAAAAATTGACCTTGTGTCATATCCTGCCCGAGCGGAGGGGTTGGTAAATATGATTAAGGTTAAAGTGTTTCGGTTTTAATGAATCCTCGTCAGAACTTTAAAATGGTGAAACAAGTGTTCATAGAACTCCTGTTTTTATATTTTATTAAGCATCGTTGTTTATCAACACTTTTTTCACCATTTTAAAGTCCTGACGAAGGTTCATTAAAAATCGAAACGTTTTAACGTTGAATTTCTTTCTAAAAGATTCATCAATTTTGGATTACTTTGTTTTTCAATTTTTCTCCTCTACATGCATATAATAAATCTCACATATGTAAGTTAAAGCGCTGGATTGCGGAATCGTAGCACGTGAGATCGAACTCCACTCGCGCTATTACGTTCACTTTTGGGCAAATACCGTTGGGAAAGGTATGAACCGTCTTATCCTCCCAGCTATGGGTTAAATAATACCACTACTGTTCTCCTTGAAGGATGGCTTTGGCATTAAATAACCTGCAAAAGTTGATATGCTATTAAACCAAACCAAACCAAACCAAACCAATCACACATGTAAATGTTCTACAGAATGCATATAATATAGTAACTCATATATAAATAACCGAAAAAAATATAACGATTCTTTGAAGGACAATACTGATTTTAACCTCTACATGTATTTACTCAAACCCTACGCCATATACAGGATGTGACACTAGTTCAGTTTTTAAGCTAATATAAAGCTAGTTTGAATTCAGAGTTTTTTTTCCCAAGACTGATTATCTAAACAAGGCTAGAGAGCCCAGTATGCTTTGCTATTTACACATAGCTAGGTGGAGGCAGATATATTAATGTCTCTTCTAGAGCCATTAGTGGGAAGCAAAACGGGAAAAAAAGCCTCATTTAGGATTCTATTTCCTGTGACGGTAACCGTTACACAATGTGTGCCTTTATCCTCAGTACATATTAGGGAACAGTAAAATTTCTGATTAGACGAACCAGACATGCGGGACACTGCTGGAGAAGTAGGGACGAGCTCATAAGTGATGTACTCCTGTGGACCCCTTCACATGGACGATTAAAGGCAGGACGACCAGCTCGAACCTACATACAGCAGCTCTGTGCCGATACGGGATGTAGCCCTGAGGACCTATTGGAAGCAATGGACGATAGGGAGGGGTGGCGAGAGAGGGTCAGAGATATCCATGCTGATAGCGCGACGTGATGATGATGATGATAAAAAATTCTGATAACATTTTTAAGATATTCTGTCATGGTCGCTAATCCTCACCGGGGAAAGTCCCCGTGGTATAGTGGGTAACATATTGTACTGTGACTTCGTAGTATTCTTCTTCGATTACAGCGGCATATTTTGTTTTGAGGGTTATTTCCAATAAGAGGGATAATCTTCGATTTGATCTATTCTCGGAAAGGTCAGAGAAATTAAATCTTTTACCCCTCTCTTTGTTAAAACGATGCCCAAAGCTGCCAGATAATGCGACTTAATTCATACCAACGCTGACACTAGTTCAGTCTATGGTATACATGAGATTGGTGTGGTTAAGTTTGATTATATCGTATATAAACCATACAGGGTTATTTAATGCAAAATTCTGTTTATATGTTATTAAAAAATGCGTTTCCAAATCTTATATTAAATACATACGATTTGTAAACACATTTTGTTGATAAAATCTGTAAACGAGCCAAAGCACATTCATTTGCACACTGTTAAATAGTTACAAGTATTGCTATCTATCACTAACAATTCAATTAAACATCAGTCAGTCAGTCATTTGTTTACATACGTTTAAATAATAAAACAGTTCTATTGTTACTAATTCAAATTAGGTTAAGTTATTTGCTTGCACAGAGTTTAAATGGGAAACTTCCATAGATAGGACCCTGTCAGGTGCTACCACTCCGGCCCAGTGTGGAATTGGGAGCGATGGCAATAAAGGAGTACTCCACATTTCCCAAAGCTCGAAGGCTATAGCCCCCTCATCAAATGGTTTTGTGTTATATTCAAGACATTCGTTTTTAACATTATGTCATATTCTGCAGGGCGTTGGTTTCTTTTTATTAATAATTACGTTTGTGCAGAACAATTTTTAAGAATATTTTCTGTGAATTTTATTACACACACACACACACACACACACACACACACACACACACACACACACACACACACATATATATATATATATATATATATATATTTACTATAGAGAAACAACTTTGAGAGCCTCTCGTCATTCCACCGAAAGTGTCCAGTTCGTCTTATCTATTCTTTCTTCAGAAGGGTATATATATTTGGCATACTGGTTCGGGGTTGGAGTGGGAAGGAACCATCCTCTGTCAGGAATTTTATTCAGCCATGTGATCTTCATTAGCTTGCAGAGGCTGACTATGAGAAAGTGGAATCAAACTTCTTGCGTGTCTTCTGTTGATGGTTTAATATTCTCAAGCAAATTGGCTCTCAGTTTAGTTCTTTGACTAATGCCTCTGATAGGACTTGTCATGGATGGGTTGGTGCATCACTTACACATTTTTCGGTTTGATTTGGTTTCTGTGTTTAATGGTATATTAACCTTCGTGGGTTAATTAATGGTCAAGCTATCCTAGTAGAAGAACAGTAGTGTTACTATCTAAATCATAGTCGGGTGGGATAAGGTTTGATTTGGTTTCTGTGTTTAATGGTATATTAACCTTCGTGGGTTAATTAATGGTCAAGCTATCCTAGTAGAAGAACAGTAGTGTTACTATCTAAATCATAGTCGGGTGGGATAAGGTTTGGTTTGGTTTCTGTGTTTAATGGTATATTAACCTTCTTTAGTCATCTAATACCAAAACCCTACTTGTCGAAGAACAGTAGTGGTACTATCTAAGTGATTATTGGGCAGGATTAGGTTTTTTTTTGTTTTATGACATATCAAACTTCATGGGTTAGTTAATGTCAAAGAAATCTTTGTAGAAGAATAGAAGCGGTACTATTTAACCCATAGTTGGGTCCCATAGTTGGGTGGGATCATATTTACCAACCTCTCCGCTCGGGCAGGATATGACATAAGGTCAATTTTTAAGCGGAGTTTAACAGGTTTCAATTCACAGTTTTCCTTCTCCTAGACCTAGTGGCCTCACCAAGGCTGAAGAACCTAGTCTGCCCTACTATTTACCCATAGCTGGAGGGAGAATATTTGGATTCATACCTTTCCCAAGGGTATTAGTGCTATGTGAAATGCAATCAGTCAGGTCCAGGATTTGAACTCGTGTCGCTGGGTCCATATCCTGCGACGATGACCA
>CAUZXS010005131.1:125000-142500 GCA_963585895.1 Sepioteuthis lessoniana | reverse complement strand
AGAGTGTTCGCCAATGGCCCGGGAGACCTGGGTTCATACCAAAGACTTTAAAAATGGTACTTGATACCACCTTGCTTAACACTCAGCATTATAAGGTACGGTTCAAGGGTAAAGTGGAGCAATCCTGGGAATGGAGTAGCGCCCTCCCCTACACCTTGGTGTAGTAGCTATCGAAAAGGGAGCCTTCGGGTCACCCTCGACTATGGTCGCTAACTTTACTTTTTTTTTTTATTTAGTATTTCTAGTCACTTATTTAATGCTAAGTTACGAACAATAACACCGATAGTTGTGTCTATATTATACAATAAGTGGCGCACTTAGAACAGCCCCCACCCCAAGGCCTGGAAAGTAGACTGGATGAATTGGAAAACAGAGGAAGAATCGTGACTCTCCAAACAACAGTATGGGTAATATCAGTTAGAATACCCTCAAAAGTTCTGGAGGCCTGAAGAGACTTACTGTTACTCGGATTCCGGTTAAAAACCACAAGTTAAAAGTGGCGTGAAAAACTTTTGAGGAGTGAAATACAAGCGAAATCTCACACAAGAAGACCTGACCATGGCTAAGAAAGGCAAACAAGAGAGAAACCAAGTCTTTTCTAATAACAGCACAATTCAACGCCATCATGACAAATTATGTTAAAGCAAAAATATGCAAACAAATTGCAAATGTAGATTTTGTGGTGATAGAGACGAAACGATCAATCACATTATAAGGGAATACAGTAAATTAGCGCAAAAAGAGTATAAGACAAGACACGATCGGGTGGGAAAAGTGATTCACTGGGATTTGTACAAGAAATTGAAGCTTGACCATAAGAAAAGTGGTATGTGCACAACCGGGGATCCGTCTCTGGGATTTTGAGATACAAACGGATCACCTAATCTTGGCCAGGCGACCAGACCTTGTAATAACCAAAAATCAACAACAACAACAAAAAAGATGAACAAGAATTGTTGAATTATGAACTTTAGCGTCCCGCTAGACAACAGTGTAAAAAAAGAGAGATAAGTACCAAGACCCTGCCAGAGAACTAAAAAAGCTATGGAACATGAAGGTGACGAGGATACTAGTTGTAACTGATAAACTCGGAACAATCCCTGTAGGATTGATAAAGGGATTGGAAAACTTGGAGGACAAGAGGAGACCATCCGTACTACAGCATTATTAAGATCGGTTGAATACTGAGAAGAGTCCTGGAGACTAGAGGAGACTTGCTTACTCAAACTCCAGTGAGAAACCATTCACTTACGCTGATGTAAAAAAAATCTCCCCAAAGAGTAGTATGATAAAAATAATGATAATACTCGGCCAGACGACCAGACCTAGTGATAGTAAAAAAACCCCAAAAAACAAAAAACAACAACAAAAAACAAAACAAAACAAAAAACAACAAAAAACAAAACAAAACAAAACAAAAAAACAATAAAAACAAAACAAAACAAAGCAAAAAAAAAAAAAAAAACTCCCTCCGAATTGTGGAGTTTGCCGTCCAAGCAGACCACGGAGTAAAAATAAAAGAAAGCGAAAAATGAGATAGTTACCGACATTTTACGAGTGACCCAAGAAAACTATGGAACATGAAGGTGACGGTGATATCATTTGTAGTTGGTGCTCTTGGGACAATCCCCAAAGGATTGATATAGGGACTGGAAGACTCGGAAATAAGAAGACGAGTGGAGACCATCCAGACTACAGCATTGTTAAGACCAGCAGAATAGTGAAAAGAGTCCTCGAAACTTGAGGAGGCTTGCTGTTACTCAAACTCCAGTGAGAAACTATCAGTTAACCGTGGTATGAAAAACTCTCAAAGGAATAAATATCAATAATAATATATTGTCTCTTAGACTCCAGTGAAAGACCATCAGCTAATGCTAGTGTGTAAACTGGCAAGTAAGATAATAATAATAATAATAATAATAATAATAATAATAATAATAATAATAATAATAATAATAATAATAATAATAATCACGAAATAGATTTGTTTATATTTACCGCGTTAAATTCTATATGGCTTACGTGTTACTTCTATCGCGCACGCGCGTGTGTTTGTGTGTGTGTGTGTGTGTGTGAAAGTATGTAGATAGGATGATAAATAAAAAATAAATAAATAAACAAGAAAAATAGGAATGACTTTAGAATCGAACATTCTAGAATGTCACGTGACCTCTATTTCTTATAATATATAAAATAACAAAAAAAAAAAAAGGGAGAAAGCAGGAATCGAACAGCTAGGGAAGATAAAGGAATCTTTGCTGTGTGTTTTTCGAAGAAAGTCGAGTCAGTAAAATTTGTCTGTAATTTAAAAAAAAACAAAAAAACATTGATTTTTCGTTGCTCGTAAAATCTTTTAGTGAACAGTTGTACTTTAAATGAAGACATTTTAATTCTCAAAGTTATTTTCGGCTAAACTATTTTGAAATCACGAAATAGATTTGTTTAAATTTACCGCGCTAAATTCTATATGGTTCATCTACGACTTCTCTCAATCGATGAAAATACACGTACCTTATATAGTCTGAAAGGGTTAAGTAAGAACAATTACAGTCCTCAATACAACCGGAAAGACATCAGGAGCCTGATCTTTATTAAGAAATGACCTGCCTTAGTAGAAATAAAGTCTCAAAATAGAGCAGTAATAAAAACCCATAAAGGTACTATTTACCCAACCCCTCCGCTCGGGCAGGATATGACACATGGTCAATTTTTAAGCGGAGTTTAACAGGTTTGAATTCAGAGTTTTCCTTCTCCTAGACTAGTTGCCTAACCATGACTGAAGAACCTAGTCTGTCCTACTATTTGCCCATAGTTGGAGGGAGAATTATTGGATTCATACCTTTCCCAAGGGTATTAGTGCTATGTGAAATGCAATCAGTCTCGTCCAGGATTTGAACTCGTATCGCCGTGTTCATTTCCTACGGCGATAACGACTACACCACGGGCACCTCCGTAAAAACCCATAAAGGTGATACAGGAACACCTACAACAAGTTCAGGTACTGAGTTCGAGAAATAAGGCATAAAAATAGCAAGATAAGGGACTTTAACTAAGTTAAAAACTCAAGATTTTATTAATTTAATTTTTTTTTTCTTTTTGACCCGCTGTTCATGAACAGTCGCCGTGACTGTTCTCGGTCACGTCTGGGTCAGGCGCGCAGATAATAAACAATCCCTTGGTCTGGTATAGCCACAATATACCACCCATGATAAAAAAAAGTTGAATCAAAATATGACACAACATCGGACCCTAGCAACAGGCTTAGGTGTCATGATCGCTAGGTGCTCTCCTGATAGCCAACATGGGAAACCCGGCATCATCCTGCGAATGTTGGTTGTTCTTTTTTCAGGTACACGAATGACGCTTTAAGGAACTATTCCAATCAGAGACACAAACGCAAAACATAGTCTAGGGAAGACAACCACTTATACTACTCAACTATTTTAGGAGCAACCCTGCAGAAAGTGGATATTGGAAAAGAATGACAGAGATCTGGTAAGAATGTGCTAGTTTTCAGACAACATGTCGACCAAGTCAGGACAATAATAAAGAAAGGTTGGTTTTCTGACCTTGAAATACTAGAAATACACCAGTAAAATAAATAATCAACAAGATAGTAATACAATATCAGACACACCAAGTATTAACAAACAAAAACAGTCTAACCAAAATGAATAGCCAACATCGGAAAATAGAAACACCACACAACCAAACAACACAGAGCAAATACTAACCCAAGAACAAAAAGTAAATCTAGAAAATTTAAAGAGAATTAGGAACGGGAAAAGACTACCCTAGCATCACTAAGAAACATAGAATAGAGAACAGTTAAGACGGAAATGGAAAAAATAAATCAAGTACTCACTTTTATATCAACGAATAATATAATCGAATTAAATTCTATCCAAGAGCAAAATTAGTTTGTGAGAAAAAGGGGATCCCCTAAAACACGAAGAAAAAAAATCAAAACCAGGATGGGAAGTTCGACTGGAAACGCAGATAAAAAAACCCCTACAAAAACAGGCTAAAATGATAAAACAAAGGAAAGACGTTGGAACATGTAGACAAAAAGGAAAAGGCAACACAAGAAAAAATAAGAATACAACTTGAGGAAATAAACCAGAAAGTACTGGCAAAAGAAGGAAGATTAAAGAGATATCGACAATGGGTAAAACAATACAGACAAAACAGGACATTCTAAAACAATGAGAGAAAATTCTACCAACAAGTGTGGGGGGGAGATGACGCGAAAATTTACCAACAACCGGATGCAAGAGAAACCGAACGATTTAGGACTAAAATATGCCAACCAAGTAAACACAACGATAAAGCCAAATGGATAAATAATATGACAAAATAAGGTCCAGAAGTGGAAATACACATCAATTTACTCAAAACGACACTAAAAAAATACTACTGGAAAACGCCAGACCATGATGGAAGGCATAGATTCTGGTTAAAGAAATTCACCTCCATTCACGACAGACTAGCACTAGAAATGAATAAATGCCTACAAGGAACACAAGTACTTGACTGGATGACCAAAGGAAAGACTACATTGATCCAGAAGGGCACTTTAAGGGAACCGCCCCAAACAACTACAGACTCATAACCTGCCTATCGATGATGTGGAAAATATTAACAGCATGAATAAGGGAAGAGATCTACTATTCGCTAACAAGCCATGGATTGTTCCCTGAGGAACAGAAAAGATGCTGCAAAGGAACCAGAGGCACAGCAGAGTTACTTTACATAGATCAGAACATCCTAAACGTGAGCAAGACCAGACGGAAAAAATCAAGCTATGGTCTGGATTGACTACAAAATGGCATATGATATGGTTCTGCAAAGCTGAATAATAAACTGCCTCAAAATGTACAAAATATGACATAAAGTCATAAACTTTATCGAGAAAACCATGAAAACCTGGAAAGTGGAATTGACAGCAGGAGGGAGAAGCTTTGCTGAAGCGAAGGTCCAAAGAGGTATATTTCAAGGAAATGCACTATCACCGTTACTATTATAATTGCCATGATGCCACTTAACCACTTACTCAGAAAGAACACAGCCGGATACAAACTCAGTAAATTGCAGTAAAAGATCAATCACCGAATGAACGACATCAAACTGTTTGCAAAAATGAAAAAGAACTGGAAACTCTAATACACGAAGTTTGAATATACAGTCAGGACATAGGAATAGAATTTGCCATAGGAAAATGAGCAATGCTTGTAATGAAAAGCGGCGAACGACACCTGACAGACAGAACTACCAAAAACAAGGTTAGAACGCTTGGAGAAAAGGAAACCTACAAATACTTGGGCATCTTGGAGGCTGACACCATCAAACAAGTGGAAATGAAAGAAAATATTAAGAAAACATCTCTCAGGAGAACCAGAAGGCTACTCGAAACAAAATTATGTTGTAGAAACCTTATCAAAGGAATAAATACCTGGGCTGTACCCCTCGTTAGATATTCGGGACCCTTTTTGAAGTGAACCAGAGAAGAACTTAAGCAAGAAAACAAATGACAATGCATAAGGCATTACATCCCAGAGACGATGTTGACTAACTATATGAATCAAGAAAGAAGGGTGGAAGAGGACTTGCCAGCGCTGAATACAGCGTTGACGCATCCATACAACGACTCGGACTACATAGAAAAGCACGATGGGGGACTGATTACAGCCACCAGAAACGATACTGACAACACAATGGATAACAGAATGAGAATAACTTGGAAACAAAAATGGGAAGAAAGACAACTCTATGGGGTTTTAACTCCAATCACCAGGGGATATAACAATCAACAAAAAAAATTGAACTTGCAAAATTGTGGACTTTGCTGTTCCGGCTGACCACAGAATAAAACTGAAGGAAAGTGAAAAGTAGGATATGCCACAAAACAACGCCATAAGAACTAATTATATCAAAGCGAGAATAGATAAGACGCAATAAAATAGCAAATGTAGGCTATGCGGTGACATAGATGAAACCATCAATCACATAATAAGCGAATGCAGCAAATTAGCACAGAAGGAGTATAAGACGAGACACGACTGGGTCGGTAAAGTGATCCACTGGGAGATGTGCAAGAAACTTAAATTTGACCATACGAACAAATGGTATATGCACAACCCAGCAGCTATTCTAGATAACGATACACATAAACTACTACGGGACTTTAACATACAAATAGATCAACTAATCTTGGCCAGAAAACCAGACCTTATAATAATCAATGAAAAAAAAGAGAATTTGCAAAATTGTAGACTTTGCTGTCCCGGCTGACCACAGAATAAAACTGAAGGAAAGTGAAAAGAAGGATAAGTACCTCGACCTTGTTAGGGAAGCGAAAAAATTATGGAACATGAAGGTGACAGTTATACTATTCGTGATTGGTGCTTTTGGTACAGTAACTAAAGGATTACTGAAGGGAGTGGAGGACTTGGAGGTAGGAGGGCTAGTGGAGACCATCCAAACTAAAGCATTATTGTGAACTGCAAGAATACTGAAAAGAGTCATGGGGACTTGAGGAGACTTTCTGTCACTCAAACTCCAGTGAAAGACCATCAGTTAAACTGATGTGAAAAACTCTCAATGAGTAAATAATAATAATGATAATTGATTGAATTGTTTGAAACACAACTGTTTCATCATTTACTTGTCAGTTAACAAATGACTGATGTTTAATTGAATTGTGCGTGATACATTGGAATACATGGAACAATTTAACTTTGTTGACTGATACTAAATTGAATTGTTAGAAATAGAACTGATTGATTATTTAAGTGTCTGGTAACAAATGAGTGATGTTTGATTGAATTATCAGTGATATGCAACAATATTTAGAACCATTTAACTTTGTTGTAAGTTATTTAATACCAAATCCTCTTTATACATATATATTAAACATATATGATTTGGTTTAGTTGGGGTTTATGGCATATCAACCATTGTAAGTTATTTAAAGTCAAATCCTCTTTATACATATATATTAAATATACATGATTTGGTTTGGTTGGGGTTTATTGTATATCAACCATTGTTGGTTATTTAATGCCAAATCATCTTTATACATATATATTAAATATATATGATTTGATTTAGTTGGGGTTTATGGCATATCAACCATTGCAGGTTATTTAATGCCAAATCCTCTTTATACATATACATTAAACATATGATTTGTAAACACATTTTGTTGATAACATTTTATTATGGGCCTGAGCTTTTTTTTGCCCACTGTTAAATAATTTCAAGTATCGCTATTTAACACTTATAATTCTATTCAATATAACTCATTTATTTGCACAGAGTGAAGTGATTAAAATTATTGCTATTCAACACGTTTTCTTCTATTCAACATTACTCCTTTATTTGCACACAGATGGTTATAAGTATTGCTATGTATCACTACATTGCTATGTATTCAATTAAACATCAGTGTTTTTACACACACTTAAATAATCAAACAGTTCTATTTCTAACAATTCAACTTAGTATAAGTCGACAAAGTTAAATGGTTTCAAATATGTCTATGCATCACTAACAATTTAATTAAACATCAATCATTTGTTCACACACAGTTTAATGTTATCAAAGGTATTTGTCAAAAATCAAAAAGAAACGGAAACCTTGGTACTAACAACAAAAATATACAGCCAAGATGTAGGAATGGAATTTAGTATTGAAAAATGTGCCATGCTAATAATGAGAAAAAAAGACAGTGGAAAGAATAGGACTGCTAAATACGGAAAGCATTAAACACTAAGAGAAAGGAAAATTACAGTTACTTGGAAATATTAGAAGGGAACATAATCAAAAAGATGAAAGAAAATAAAATAAGAAAATAAAATAAGAAAACGGATCACCCAATCTCGGTCAGAAGACCAGATGAGGACAAAAAGTCCGCAATAAATAAAAAATTAATTCTCAAAACGTGGTGCGATAGACAACAACTATGGAAGGCAGTAATTACTGGGGATACGGTTACAAGACTCAGCATTCCTATCCGAGGTCGCGGTAAATCACCTGAAGAAGGCCAGAGGTGAAATTTGGCCGAAACGTAGTGAAAGAAGAAACAACACAAAAACTACCAAGATGAGGACAAAAAGTCCGCAATAAATAAAAAATTAATTCTCAGATTAAGAATCCTCATCTCAAAATGATTCCAATTAAAAGACAAAGAAAATAGCACTTCAGAAAAACTAAAAATCTCTTAGAAAACAAACTCTGCATCAAATGAATAAACACATGGGCAGTGCTTCTATTAAGATACTCAGGACCATTCTTAAATTAGACTAGAGAGGAACTACGACAAATGGACTAAAGGATAAGGAAATCAAAGATTATGCTCAAGGCTTTACATTTGAGATATAATATAAAGTGTTAAGAAAATAAGGAGGAAAAAGACTCATCAGTATTGAGGTTTGCGTTGATACATCTTTTCACAGTCTCGAAAATACATGAAAAAGATTTTTTAAAAAGACAAATTAACAGTCAGTAAAAGCAATAGCGGCATAAAAATAAATTGAAAAACAACAAACTCTTGAAACCAAAATGAAAAGACAAAAAACTGTATGGATATTTCAAGCGAGACTGTTCGCAAAAAGATCCGGACATGGCTAAGAAAAGGAAACATCAAGAGAGAAACTGAATCTCTTTAAATAGCAGCTCAAAATAACACCATAAGGACTAATTACATTACAGTGAAAATTGATAACACGCAACATAATGCAAATGTTGGTTATGTGGAGAAAGAGATGAAACGATTAATCACATAATAACCGAATGCAGCAAACTAGCACAAAAGGAGTACAAAACAAGCACGGCTGGGTGGAAGAGGTAATCCACTGGGAACTGTGCAAGTGTTGGCTATGTGGAAAAAGAGATGAAACGATTAATCACCGAATGCAGCAAACTAGCACCAAAGGTGTACAACACTAACACGGCTGGGTGGGAGCACATCCAGGTACACTTTGGTGTTGACTTTCAAGCTGACTTCGAAGATGTGAGGTGGCATGATGCGGCCCTCACTTGAAACCACACCAAAAACCATAACCGTAACCGGAAACTTTGTTTTCATCACTCTGGGTACGTGCCTGTTATTCGTGGCAATCCAGATTTGCATTTTGAGGGTACTGGCAATGGTCCTGTTGTCTTAACTTGAATCGGTAGAGAGCATGAGTTGTACAGCGGCGCATTTCCGATCTCGCTCGCTGAACATTGTGTCACTTTCAGACATGATAGAAGGCTCCTATCGCTCTTGGGATTTGTACACAACTGGCTAACTAGTAGATGGCCAGCAACAAAAAGAAAGAAAACCGGTTTTCATTAAACGGAAATGGAATCATGTCGTCTTTTCTAGGGCGACAATTTTATCGTTTCACCTGTACAACACTAGCCCGGCTGGGTGGGAGAGGTGATCCACTTGGAATTTTACAAGAGATTGAAATTTGAACGTGTTACCAATTTGTATATGCACAAAGCAGAATTCGTTCTGGAGAATGAGATGCATGAGGTTTCCTGGGATTTTGAGATACAAACAAACCACCTAATTCAGCCCAGCCAGAGTATTGAAAAAAGAACTTGTCATCTAATGGATTTTGCCGTTCCAGCAAACCACTTTGTGAAAATGGAAGAAGGCGAAAAGTTAGACTAGTGCTTGGACCTTGCTAGAGAACTAAAGAAGGCTGTGAAACGGGGTTAGAAGTTGCTAGGTGCTCTTGGAACGGTTTCCAAAAGCCTGGAAAAAGACTGGAGGAATTGGAAATCAGTGGAAGAATTGAGATTATCTAGACCACGGCATTAAGATCGGCTAGAATACTGAGAAGAGTCCTGGAGACTTGAGGAGACTTGCTGTCACTCAGATTCGAATCAAAGTCCACCGATTAACACTGTTGAGAAAAAATTTAAGGAGTGAAATAATTATAATAAATTGTCTTTCAGACTCCAGTGAAAGACCATCAGCTAATGCTAATGTGTAAACTAGTAAGAAGTAAGATAATAATGATAGCAGCAGCAGCAGCAGCAGCAGCTGCAGCAGCCCAGAACAACGCTGGGATAGAGGAGGTTTAGAAGAACAGCATATGTTGAAAACAGACAAACCATTCAACCACCGAATTAGTGCATGTTGCAAGAAACAGAATGTAGCGGAAGAAGTACAAGAGAAGTCACAACCTACCATGGGCAGGTGGGTGACTGGGAATTATGAAAAAGCAACAACTGACTTTTGAGCATTCAGATAAGTAGAATGTATAAAAACCCGAATATATCCAGGAAAATGAGACACAAAACACTTTGAGATTTTCACATGAAAACGGATCACCCAATCTCGGCCAGAAGACCAGACATTGTTAGATTAAGAGCTAGTGGTCTTCAGCTTTTTTTAGGAGATTATGAGTGAAATTAAAGGAATGGGAAAAAATGGATAAATACCAGGACCTTGCGAGAGAACTGAAACAACAGTTGAACCAGCTGATGACAGTAATACCAATAATAAATAAATAAAGCGCGTGGAACAATCCCAAAGAACTTGAAAATGAAACTGGGTGAGTTGGAGATCTGTGGAAAAATTGAAACCGTCTAGACCGCAGCGCGACCAAGATTGGTTAAAATACTAAAAAGAGTTCTAGAGAGCAGACGAGACTTGCCGTCACTTGAAATCCATTGAAAAGGCCATTAGCTCGTATTAGTGAGAAAACCCACAAAGAGTAAAATAATAATAATAATAATAACAACAATAACAACAACAACAATTTCTTTGTTTCTTTGTACAAGAGCGTTCATTCTTTTATCTCTTCCCTAGCTTCCTTTATTTAATTATCCGTCTATTCGTTCCTTCCTATTTTCTTTCATTTTCTCATTTCTTTGTTTTATTTTGGCTTCCTTTTACTTCCTTTTTTTCCTGTTATCTTTTTCTTGTTGCTTTTTATCGTAAAAGGAATACAATAACACACCTTTAAATATTAATTCACTCTAGAACTATTTTCTCGCACCCACTACCAGCCTTTGTTATTCCTTTTCTTCGACTTTCTATTGGCCGTATTTAAATTTACCACACCCACTGACACTTTGAGTCCCTTCTCTTTATTTTGAATCTTCTTAACAAAGCAGGCTACCTTCAATGATTGTGAAAATAAATAAATAAATATATTAAACAAAAAAAAAAAGGTAGAGAAAAATCAATGAGACGACTCTCTCTATTTTTTTTAAAAATCTCTCGCTTTCTCTTTCTCTCTCGCACACTCCTATATATATATATATATATATATATATTTGAATGTTTGGTTAAAAAGAACTGAAAATATGACCCGTTGTTGTTCTTGTTTATAAACAATGGGACTTAATTGCGGATGGAATGAATAGTCCAAAAGATTCGGCGTTTCAACCATGTCGATTTTCAAGTATAGCAGTTGGTTCTAATAGAATTTTGATGAAGTTAATTTTCATTATCTCTATCCATATAAGAAATGGTGTGAACTGTTTTTTTCCGCGTGTCTTAAACTAAGCTAGCGTGGACCACTGAAGAATCAACTGACATCATATGAACAGTTGCTGTTCAAATGAGAATGGTAATAGTCGGTAAGGTGCGAGCTGATGCCATAAGGCAGTTTCGGAAGAAGTGGGGTTATAATTATTAAATACAGATAGAGATACTCGTCCATGTCCGGGGATGAGATCTTGTAGAGGGTTGTGTTTTTTCTTTTGCTGTTGAGGCCACGAGTATTTGATGATATTACACGGTTGTACGTTTTCGATTTGCTGTAGGCTTCTCATCAAGAAAGAAGTGCTTTGTTGCCAAAAAATACTTTCTATGAATAGTGTTCATTTAAACCGGGAAAATTCTAAAATAGAATTAAAGAGCTGGTTTGAAATGAAGAGGTCAGAAGTTAGGGTAACTGTCCAGCAGGAAATGGCCAAGCTGAATATCATGTGTTGTAAACCAAAGGTGCGTTCATCTGAGAGGATCACACTACCCCTATAGCAGAAGAATTGGCTTCCAACAAACCCAGGATTTGGTATCGCCACTATATACCACCCACGATAATGAGAACAATTGTAATACATCAGCTTGACCTGCGATGAACCCGGTGGATGTTGTTGATAGATACATCCGGCCGAAGATAAAATCAACAAAATGATTACCGTAAAAAAGGAATATGTGGATGTAAGTTGTGACCAACGGAGAACAAGTATTGCTTGGGTGTAAACCATAGCCAATGAAAAACAAGCATTGCGTGGATGTAAGCCATAACCAATGGAAAACAAGCATTAGGTGTGGGTTTCGTGGGAGTTTTAAGACTATATAAAGTCGGGAATTTTGGTTGAAGTCAGTTCCCGTTGGCAGTTCCGACTCCCGACGGCTCCTCCGTGTGCGCGCGAACTCTTTCTCTCCGATTGGTCTCCTGCTCAACACAAGCGTCACCGTCGACGAATAAAAATATAAGATTATATTCTTATATATATATATATATACGTGTTCCTTGTTTGTTAAGACTCACCGGTAGTATACTACACAGCTATACAAAATAATCATGAGACACAAATGGTAGATCTGAGTGTTATGACAGGCAGGTGCTTTTTTGATAGAAACCATCATCATCATGTCGTGCCGCTAGCATGGATATCCCTGACCCTCTCTCACCACTTCTCCCTATCATTCATCGCTTCTGGCAGGTCTTCAGGGCTACATCCCGTATCCTCACATAGCTGCTGTATGTATGTTCGAGCAGATCGTCCTGCTTTTGCTTGGCCATATGCGGAGGTCCATAGGAGTACATCACTTATGAGCTCGTCCTTGCTTCTCCAGCAGTGTCCTGCATGTCTGCTTCGTCTAGCTTGGATAGTTTTCGTGATGGGAGGCAGGTGGCCGTATAGTTGGTGCCTTGTGGGGTGTTGCCGCCAGGACTTGTTCAATATTGCTTGCAGCATTCTTGTGTGATTGCAGTCTAGCTTCTTCTCCAGCTATTTAGTAAGTGTCCAAGTAGTGCATCCATATAGCAGTATCGACACGACCGCTGCTTGGAAGAAACTGCGTTTCATTTTATCGGTCAGGTCTGATTTCCATATGATCGAAAGCCTATCGATAGCTGTCCATGCCTTCGTTAGTCGTGTGTCGATGTCCTTTTCGGTTGATGAGACGCTGCTTCCTAGGTAGGTGAATTTGTCTACCAGTTTCAGAGAGGTTCCGTCTTGTGTGGAAATGTCGCCTGTTTGATTATAGCACATATATAAACAGTGACAAGAAAAGAACACAAAAGTTGATGATTGGCCAACACGAAGAATCAAAGAAGAAGGAATAAAAGTTTTAAAAAATCTGGGATCAGTTGGCTACAATGGAATTGTGGCTTTTGATTCAAGTGATTCACGTCCGTTCATGATATCGTATAAAAACTTAGAAGAGGCAAACATTCCAGAACGAATCTAAGAAATGGAAAACTATGCTGGTCCAATGAGATCTTCCAAAAAGCGAACTACTTTAAATAATTACTGACCAATGATATAGAAAATCCTAACTGCACAGGCAAGTAAAGAAATATACTACTCGCTCAAGAGCCGCAGATTTTTTCCTGATGACCTAAAAGGAACAAAAGGTAAGAATGACCTATTATAGATGGAAGAAAACAATTTGACGCAAGTAAAAACAAAGAAGAAAATGTAGTCATGTCATAGATAGGCTATAGAAAGACCTACGATATGATCCGACAACCGTGAATTATAAGTTAAGTAAAGTTGGTTGACCGTAGTCGAGGGTGACCCGAAGTATCACTTTTCAAAAACTGCTACACTGAGGTGTAGGGAAGGTGCTACTCCATTCCCTGGATTTATCTACTTACCCTTGATACGTACCTTATAATACTGAGTGTTAAAAAAGGCGGAATCAAGTACCATTTTTTAATTCTTTGGTATAACTCGACCTGGGATTGAACCCCGGTCTCCCAGACCATTGGCAAACTCTACTCATTTGCCTAAGGGCCAATGGATAATAGAATGTCTAAAAATGTTTAAAATTTCGAAGTAAGTTGCGGAATTCACAATGAAAGCAATGGAAAATAGCGAAGAAGAACTGACATGAGGGAGTGATGTTCACAACTTTTTGTTAAAGTAATGATGCCACTAAACTATGTTCTAAGAAATTACTATTGAGGATGCAAATTTATAAACTACTGGAAAAGGCAAATTATCTCATGTTTGTTGCTGATATCAAAATTTTTGTCTATGACAAAAAGGCACAGGAATCCCTTATAGACACTGTTAGAATTATCAACCAAGACATAAAGATGGTATGTACTAACAAGAAGTGTTCAATACTAATAATGAAAAAGGGGAAAGAGAAACAACATAATAGAACTAATCAATCAAAAACTATCTGAATACTAGGAGAGAAGGAAAGTTACAAATATTTGGGATTTGGTTTGGTTAGGTTTAGTTTTATGGCATATCAACCATAGCAGGTTATTTAATGCCAAATCATCTTTATATATATACTGAATATACATGATTTGGTTAGGTTTGGTTTTATGGCATATCAACCATTGTAGGTTATTTAATGCCGAATCCTCTTTAGACATATATATTGAATATATATGATTTGGTTTAGTTGGGGTTTATGGCATATCAACCATTGTTGGTTATTTAATGCCAAATCCTTTTATACATATATATCAAATACATAAGATTTGGTTTGTTGGGGTTTTATGGCATATCAACCATTGAAGGTTATTTAATGCCAAATCCTCCTTCTACATATATATTAAATATATGATTTTGTTTGGTTTGGTTTTTTGGCATATCAACCCTAGTTGGTTATTTAATGCCGAATCCTCTTTATACATATCTATCAAATATATAGGACGTGGTTGGGTTGAGTTTTATGGCATATCAACGATTGTAGGTTATTTAAGGCCAACTCCTTTTCATACATTTATATTAAATATATATAATTTAGTTGTCTTTTATTTTGTGGCATATCAACCCTTGTGGGTTATTTAATGCCAAATCTGGTTAATTCATATATATTAGATATATATGATTTGTAAAAATAAATCAACATAGTTAAATCGTTTGCATACAGTTAAATGTTCTATTTCTAACAATTCAGTTTAGCATAGGTGAAAGTTAATCGGTTCTATATATTGTTATGTATCACTAACAATTAAATTAAACATCCGTCATTTGTTTACGCACAATTTAATGATCAAACAATTCTATTTCTAACAATTCAATTTAACATAAGTCCACAAAGTTAAATGGTTCCAACTAGTGCTATGTATTACTAAAAATTAAATTAAACATCCATCATTTCTTTTCATCCAGTTAAAGGATCAAATAGTTCATTTTGTGCACAGTTTAAATTTCAAACAGTTTTATTTGACCCATAGATAGAACCCTTTTCGGTGCTACTTCCCCAGGCGAGAGTGGATCTGGGAGTGATGGCAAAAAAGGGGTTCTCCTCATTCCCCAAAGCTCCAACATTAGAGGAGTCTCACTATCACATTGTTTAGTGTCATATCAGGATAATTGTTGAGAGAGTCTTACCACTCTGCAGAGATGCAACAGTCGGTGTATTCTGCAGCCCCAGCCGACTAGGCTAACAAATATTTAGGACTCTCAGAATCTGACATTATCAAACAAACAGTGGTGAAAGAAAAATTAAGCTGTAGATATAACAAGGAACTAACAGGAAACCAAACTCAGCAGGGGAATTTTAATTACAGGAATAAATATCTGGGAAGGCTCTCTTATTAAATATGCTGTGCTCTTCCTATACCAGACCAGTGGGAAACTTAGAAATCTGCTTCAGAGAACGGGGAAACGGATCATTGCCTGGGTGTAAGACCTTGTGTACTTTTATCATCCATGTTCTCTGGTCCAGGCATCTGACTTCCTCCTTTGTTTAGCTTAGGAAAGGTCATTATACCTCGTAAGGGACACTTTTCGGTGGACCGCAAAATGAAAATCAAAGAAACCGAAAAGAAAAACAAGTACTTTGCCAGAGAACTAAAAAAGGCGTGGAACATGAGAGTGACGGTGATACCAATTTTAATTTGCGTACTTGGAACGGACCGTAAAGGTTTGGAAAAGGGGACAGGAAGAGTTGGAGAGCGGAGGACGAATCGAGACCACCCAAGCTACAGCATTGTTAAGATTAGCCAGGATACTGAGAAGAGTCCTGGAGGTCTAAGAAGTCTTGCAGTTACTCAGCCTCTTGTGAAAGATCATTAGCTGACGCTGTTATGAAAAACGCGCAAGAAGTAATATATATATATATAGCTCATCATTATCAGCAGCAGTTGAAGAAATGACATCCCTATAAAATGCTAACGCTAATGGTTACAATTATTAATTTTTCTGAAAACTTTTGATAATTATCGTCATCATGTCTGAACGTGGCAAGGGAGGTAAAGTAAAGGGAAAGACCAAGATTCGCTCATCCCGTGCCGGACTTCAGTTCCCCTTCGTATCGATCGTCTTCTCCGTAAAGGCAACAATGCCCGGAGAGTCGGTGCTGGTGCTCCCGTCTACCTGGCAGCCGTCATGGAATATTTGGCCGCTGAGGTTCTCGAGTTGGCCGGAAATGCTGCCAGAGACAACAAGAAATCCAGAATCATTCCCCGACACTTGCAACTGGCCATTCGTAATGACGAAGAATTGAACAAACTGTTGTCCGGAGTGACTATTGCTCAGGGTGGTGTCCTTCCCAATATTCAGGCTGTTCTTCTGCCCAAGAAGACCCAGAAAGCCGCTAAGTAGATTCTTCTATTCGAATCCTCTTATATATATATATATATATATAAGAAGAGAAAAACTGAAGAGAGAAACTGATTCTCTCTTAATAACAGTAGAGAATAATGCCATGAGGACTATGTCAAAGCAAAAATTAATAAAATGCATTGGAATAGCAAGTAGTGATGGGGATAAGACAGTTAATCACATAACAAGTGAATTCAACAAACTGACTCAAAAGGAATATGAGCAACCATGAATGGGTAGTGAAGGTGATGCACTCGGAATTGTGCAAGAGACTGAAATTTGATCATACTGACAAATAGTATTCGCAGAAATTAGAATTTGTCCAAGAAAATAAGTGGTTAAAAATTCTCTGGAACGCTAAAATACAAAAAGATCCCCCAATGCAGAGTAGAAGAACGTAGTTTTAATTGACAAAAAGAAAAGAAATTCTTAATTACTGGTTATAATCATATCTGAACCTTGCTTGTGAGCAAAATGTGTTGTGGAACGTAAAGGTCACGGTGATAACAATCATAGATGGAGCACTATGAACAGTCCTCAAGAACCTGGAAATGAATCTGCGTGAGCTGGAGATCAGAGGAAGAATCGAAATCACCAGACCACAAGACAATTGAAATGATCTTGGATACTTGGATATATGAAGATTCTTGCTGTCACTTAGCCCTTTGTGAAAAAATATTGGTTAAAACTATTGTGAAACTCTTCCATGGAACAATATCATCATCATAATCATCATCATTAA